>JAWMAR010000230.1:2384522-2430219 GCA_036785375.1 Leucoraja ocellata
GCTATTGAGGGAGTGCAGCGTAGGTTCACAAGGTCAATTCCCGGGATGGTGGGATTGTCATACACTGAGGAGAATGGAGCGGCTGGCTGGTACTCTCTGGAATTTAAAAGAATGAGGGATATCTTATTGAAACATAAAAGATTATTAAAAATGAACACGCTAGGGGCAGCAAACATGTTCCCGATTTTGAGGGAGTCCAAAACCAGGGGCCACAGTTTAGGAATAAGGCGTAAGCCATTTAGAACGGAGACGAGGAAAAACCTTTTCACACAGTAAGTTGTGCGTCTGTGGAATTCTCTGAGCGCGATGTTGGCGGGTTCTCTGGATACTTTAAAGAGAGAGCTTCATGGGGCTATTAAAGATAGCGGAGTCAGGTAGTACTGGGAGTATGCAGGAACGGGGTACTGATTGTGGATGATCATGCAGGGACCTTTTGGATGGCGGTGCTGGCTCGAAGGGCCGAAGGGTCTTCTCCTGCACCTATTGTGTATTGTCTGTAGTCTATCATAAGTGATAGTCGCAGATTTAGGTCATACTCCACCGTTCAATCATGACTAGACATAAAATGCTGTAGTAACTCAAAGACACAGGCAACATCTCTGGAGAGAAGGAATAGGTGACGACTCGGGTCGAAATACTTCTTCAGAAGAGGCTGTGGTTCAATTGCACATCCACCAACGTTTACCCACCACCGTGTGTGAAGCAAGTGCTCATCAGGTTCCCAATCCATCGTTTTGCTCTCATCTAATGCTGAAGATAGACATAACATGCTAGTGTAACTCAGCGGTCCAGGCAGCATCGCTGCTGAAAATGGATCGGAGACGTTTTACATCGGGATCTTCTCTTAGAATGATCATAGGGAGGGACTGGAAGCACGAGAACAAAAACAGGACAAATCAGGACGGGCGACAGAAAAGGAGATAGACTCATATTGTTCGAGTAACTCAGCGGGCCAGGCATCATCTCTGGATAGAAGGCATGGGTGACGTTTCTTCACAAGAAGTGTCTCGACCTGCAAATTCACCCATTCCTTCTAACCAGAGAAGATGCTTGTGCCGCTGAGTTAATCTAATATTTTGCCTATATCTTCGGTGTAAACAAACATCTGCAGTTCCTCCTACAGCAGAACATAAGATTCCCTGAAAGGCCGGTTTTTGCCTCCATACAGATGTGAACCCAAGAAGGATACACATTCCGTGTATTATTAAGTACTTAATAATTCTCATCTTTAACATTTAAATTGTTCTTATATTTTAAGTCATTCACATTTTAAACTTTAATAAATCCTTTTTGTACTGTTGATGCCTGTGTGTTCTTCATCACAATAGGGACCTAATAGGCAGGAATGGCTGCTCTGTGGGAGAGCCACTAAGAGTGCATGGGGGGGGTTCTGGGGAGATGCACTGAATGTGTGTGTGGGAGGAAAATGGCAAGGAGCAGAGTGGGTGGGGGGGGGGGGGGGGGGGGGGGGGGGTGAAGGTAGGTGGGGTGACTGTGTGAACTGCCAGAGTACCAGGCGTGAGTGACTGCACTGCCAGCCAACGAGCCGTGAGTTAGTGAACTGCCAGCCCACCAGCCATAAGTGACTGAACTGCCAGCCCAATAGTCCATCCAGTCCACCCTCCTCCCCGTTCTCTCTTACAGTCTGTAACCTGTTTTGGGCAGAATTTCTGGCAGTTTTCAGCCGCCAGCCTGCCAGGTCCGAGTGATTGTACTGCCAGGCCTCAGTAATTGAGCTGCCAGCCCGCAGTGACTGAGCGGCAAGCCCAAAAATCCATTCGGCCCACAAACTCCATACTAACCCTCTGGAAACCAGTACCAACGGCCCATAACACTCATATTAGCGCAACAGAATGTGCCCCCCCCCCCCCCCCTCCTGGCCAGCAATATTGGAATTGGTGGAGAGGTGGAATATTGCATTGGATGACCAGCCCTCCCGTGTTATGCTGGGACCCAACGGGTCCCACTTCGTCTAGTAGTCCTCTAAAATTTCGCCACCTCCAACGGGATTCCACTAATGGTCACACCTTCCCATCTCCACCCGTTTCTGCTGTCCGCCGAGAACGTTTCCCCCGAATCTCCGTGGTCATCTCATCCCTTCCCACCCAAATCACACGCTCCCTCGGTACTTTCACCTGCAACCTCAGGAGATGCAACACCTGTCCCTTTACCTCCACAACCTCGACTCCATCGAAGTACTCACACAGTCTTTCCACGTGAGGCAGATATTCACTTGCACCTTAAGCAATGCTCCCCTCCTGTATCACCTGTTCCAGATATCAGATTCTCTACGTCGCTGTGACCAAGCGCAGGCTCGATGACTAATCTGTCAGAAGGCCCCGAAATGGAAAGGACTCGAATGCAGGCTCACCGAGAAGTCCTGTAAAATAACAAACATCCAAACTCGAATGGAGCCGAAAGATATAGAGCTGGAACCGACGGAACTCAGAACTACTATCGAACCGATAGAATGTAGAACTGATTATTCGGCACCCATTTGCTGATGATCTCAGGTATTTATGCCTAGTGATAGATTGTGGGAGCAGATTAAATACAGGTGTATCTCCCAAGAGCTCAGGGGAGGAGTGTGGAAAGTGTCCCAAGTGTCACTTGGGAAAATGCCAAAACACTCCACTTCGGCAAGCCTCAACGACTTCCGCCCAGTTGCACTTACCCCCATCATCATCAAGTGCTTCGAGAGGCTGGTCCTGGCACACCTCAAAAGCTGCCTACCCCCCACACTGGATCCCTATCAGTTTGCCTACCGCAAGAACAGGAGTACGGAGGATGCCATCTCAACGGCACTTCACTCCGCCCTCTCCCACCTCGACAACAGAGACACTTACGTAAGAATGCTGTTCATCGATTACAGCTCAGCATTCAACACCATTATACCATCAAAACTGATCACCAAACTCGGTAACGTGGGTATCGACCCCTCCCTCTGCAACTGGATACTGGACTTTCTAACCAACAGACCCCAGTCTGTGAGGTTAGACAAGCATACCTCTTCAACCCTCACCCTGAACACCGGCGTTCCACAGGGCTGTGTGCTGAGCCCCCTCCTCTACTCCCTCTTCACCTATGACTGCACACCTGTACATGGTACTAACACCATCATCAAGTATGCAGATGATACAACGGTGATTGGCCTCATCAGCAACAACGATGAGCTGGCCTACAGGGAGGAGGTCCAGCACTTAGCAGCATGGTGCGCTGACAACAACCTGGCCCTTAACTCCAAGAAGACCAAGGAGCCCCATTGTAGACTTCAGGAAGTCCAGAGGCGGCACGCACACCCCCATCCACATTAACGGGACGGAGGTGGAACGTGTTTCTAGCTTCAGGTTCCTGGGAGTCAACATCTCCGATGACCTCTCTTGGACCCACAATACCTCTACTCTGATCAAGTAGGCTCATCAGCGTCTCTTCTTCCTGAGGAGACTGGAAGAAGGTCCATCTGTCTCCTCAGATCCTGGTGAACTTCTACCGCTGCACCATCGAGAGCATCCTTACCAACTGCATCACAGTATGGTATGGCAACTGCTCTGTCTCCGACCGGAAGGCATTGCAGAGGGTGGTGAAAATTGCCCAACGGATCACCGGTTCCTCGCTCCCCTCCATTGAGTCTGTCCAAAGCAAGCGCTGTCTGCGGAGGGCGCTCAGCATCGCCAAGGACTGCTCTCACCCCAACCATGGACTGTTTACCCTCCTACCATCCGGGAGGCGCTACAGGTCTCTCCGTTGCCGAACCAGCAGGTCGAGGAACAGCTTCCTTCCGGCGGCTGTCACTCTACTCAAAAACGTACCTCGGTGACTGCCAATCACTACCCCCCCCCCTCTCCCCGGACACTTATTATTATTTATTCAAATCGTTTGCTATGTCGCTCTTCAATGGAGATGCTAAATGCATTTCGTTGTCTCTGTACTGTACACTGACAATGACAATTAAAATTGAATCTGAATCTGAATCTGAATCTGAAGTGTCTGGGGGCGTGGCAAGTGAGACATATATAACATTGGAATCCGGTAAAGTTCGGTTAATGATATTCCTAACGTTGCCAATGAGGTAGGCGAAGGCCAACGCCGCTCTGTGGCTGAGAAGACGTCCGTTTATTTGTCTGGTAGCGGTTGGGGAGGAACTGTTCCTGAATCTCGAGGCATGCCTTCTCAAACTTCTCTAACCCTTGATGATGGAAGAGGGGAGAAGAGGGACTGAACTGAGTCATTGATGGTCTATGATCATGCTGGCGGACTTGCAGATGCAGCATGAAGTGTCGATGTAATCAATCAAATGGAGGTTGCTTGGCGTGATGCTCTGATCTACGTCCACACTGCACGTGTTTGCGGTCATGGATGGATCTGTTCCCAAACCAGGCTGCGATGCATCCTCGTAACATGCTTATTAAATATCATCTAATCAGAGTGTAGATGGGATTTTGCCGGAAAGTTGGTTTCAATAAATCCAAATTCGATAATCGCGCCACCTGTAGACATAGAAACATAGAAACGTAGAAAATAGGGCAAGAAAGGCCATTCGGCCCTTCGAGCCAGAAACGCCATTCATTGTGATCGTGGCTGATCGTCCCTATCAATAACCGGTGCCTGCCTTCTCCTCATATCCCTTCACTCCACTACCCGTAGAGCTCTATCTAACACATTCTTAAATCCATCCAGTGACTTTGCCTCCACTTCCCTCTGTGGCAGGGAATTCCATAAATTCACAACTCTCAGGGTGAAAAAGCTTTTTCACACCTCAGTCTTAAATGACCTCCCCTTTATTCTAAGACTGTGGCCCTGGTTCTGGACTCGCCCAATATTGGGACCATTTTTATTGCATCTAGTTTGTCCAGTGCTTTTGTAATTTTATATATTTGTATATGATCTCCCCCTCATCCTTCTAAACTCCAGTGAATACAAGCCTAGTTGTTTCAATCTTTCCTCATATGATGCCCCCTCATCCTTCTAAACTCCAGTGAATACAAGCCTAGTTGTTTGAATCTTTCCTCATATGACAGTCCCGCCATCCCAGGGATCAACCTCGTGAACCTACGTTGCACTGCCTCAATCACAAGGATGCCTTTCCTCAAATTAGGAGACCAAAACTGTACACAATACTACAGATGTGGTCTCACCAGAGCCATATACAACTGCAGAAGAACCTCTTTACTCCTATACTGAAAACCTCTTGTTATGAAGGCCAACATTCCATTAGCTTTCTTCTCTGCCTGCTGTACCTAGAAGCCGATTTTCAAGTGACCGGTGTACAATGACGCCCAGGTCTCGCTGCACCCCCCTCTTATCTAACCTAACCCCATTGAGATAATAATCTGCCGCCATGTTTTTGCCGCCAAAGTGGATAACCTCACATGTATCTGTGTTATACTGCATCTGCCACGCACCTGCCCACTCACTCAACCTGTCCAGGTCACCGTGCAACCTCCTAACATCCTTCTTCACAGTTCACACTGCCACTCAGCTGTGTGTCAATAGACAATAGGCAATAGACAATAGACAATAGGTGCAGGAGTAGGCCATTCGGCCCTCACCAATTCATTACTATTCATAATAAACAATAAATCACAATGCATAGATGCTTGAGACACACGATTGGTTAAAGGTATCTTATCTGACAAGCAAAATTCACACTGCCTCGAATAAACAGGATATTTTTATATTATTTTTTGAATATATTTAAGAGCATTGCCACGACTGGTGTTGAGATGTTTCCGCCATTGGGAGAGTGATGAACCAGAGGTATTGCAACACCATAAGAACTGGTCGTTTATAATTGCAGCCTGACCAGACAAGTTCTACCAACATTTTCTTCTGCCAATATTCCAACATCTGCAATCTGTTCTGGATATCATACGAAACGAAATACCTAATTGCACTGGTACCGATCAAGAGCAGATTCACTGAGATGTGGCCTATTGTATGCCATTAACAAGGAAACCTAGTTGTTTTTGTCTTTGAGGCTGAGGAAGCTGTTGCTGATAAATGTGCAAAACTATGTGATGCATAGAAGGTCGTGGATGACACCGAATAGATCACCGTAACATGTATATCGGAAATGTTAGGCGGAAGTTGACCGCAAATGGTACGATATTACAATATAGCAGTGCCTTGGTGTCATCACTGCTGGAGTGCTCTGCGGTTTTGTTCCCCGTAATTTTCGACCCGAAATGTCACCTATACATTTCCTCCGGAGATGCTGCCTGGACTGCTGAGATACTCCAGCATTTAGTGTATATCTCCAGCGTGAGCGATCCGTCTATGACACAGCGTATACTCGGGGACCATTTCATGACACACGTACGCTCGGTCTGAAAAATACCAATTGGATCTCCCGGTTGACCACGCACATTAGCTTCTCTTCCCATTCCACTTCGGACCGATCTGCCTTTGGCCTCTTCCATCACCAAATTATGGCAACACGAAAATTGCAAGCACAACACCTAACATGTTGCTTGGGTACCTTACAGCCCAGTAGAATGACGTTCAATTCTCCCAGCTAACCTACAGACCCTCCCTCCCCTCTGCCCTCGCTCGTCCCCACCCCACCACTACCTTCACCAAAGTCCAATAACCTGTCCCACGGATCACAAATGTGTATCCTTCTTGGGTTCACATCTGTATGGAAGCAAGAATCGGCCTATCAGGGAATCTTAATTTCTGCTGTAGGAAGGAACTGCAGATGTTGGTTTACACCGAAGATATAGGCAAAATATTAGATTAACTCAGCGGCACAAGCATCGTCTCTGGATAGAAGGAATAGGTGAATTTGCAGGTCGAGACACTTCTTGTGAAGAAACGTCACCCATGCCTTCTATCCAGAGATGTTGCCTGTCCCGCTGAGTTACTCGAACATAGTGTATCTATCTCCTTTTCTGTCGCCCGTCCTGATTTGTCCTGTTTTTGTTCTCGTGCTTCCAGTCCATCCCTATTATCATTCTAAGAGAAGATCCCGATGTAAAACGTCTCCAATCCAATTTCAGCAGCGATGCTGCCTGGACCGCTGAGTTACACTAGCATGTTGTGTGTATCTTCAGCATTAGATGAGAGCAAAACGATGGATTGGGTAGACAGACTCACACACATACAAACACCGGGCTCACACACACGCACAGACATATACACATATTGGCCTAGGCGTTAGTTGAGGGGGGCGATCAAGCAGCATAATACCCCCTCCCCCTCCACGTCAACACGAAGGGCAACGATCCCAAGATTTTTGCGTCAGAAACAGCGGGCAGGCGACAATCACGTAACATAACGCGAGAGAGACATCGTGCACTGTCGTAGGTCTCCTTTGCACGTCGGTGTTTCTACATCTCATTGTTGGCCCTGTTTGTCGCCACCCCCACCCACACCCCTCTGCTTCCCGGCCATATGTGTGACCACTTCCCTCCCCTCTCCAGCTCCCCGCCCATTGCACCGGGTGCGGTGGCTTTGCACTGTCTTCACGTCGGCGATACCAGCAGGTATTGCCAGTCGCCCCGGGGCAGGTGCTGGGGGTCTCTCTCCCAGCGAGGCTCCGGACCGGGAGGGGGGGGGGGGGGAGGGGGGGGGGGGGGGTGTGGCAGTCAACAGGCACTCCGGCTCTGCCACTCCATGTGCCGCCGCCAACTAAACCACCCGTCCACGTCCACACGCTCGGTGGAACAGGAGCTGAGGCTGGGAACTGCCAGCCTTTCCTCCCCCCTGCAACTGCAAACAACCCCATTCTCCTGCTCACCTAACTAAATTTGACTCGTGGAAAACTTTAACCATGTTTTGATTTTTTTCCATGAGTTGACAAGTTTCACGGGTACCTGCCGATAGCGCCAAGAGTCTCTAAGTTGCGTCCACGAGTTCCGACGTTGCAGCTACGTTACTCGTACGTTATAACCACGAGTTTTAACTCGGGATACCTCGTGTGTCAACTCGCACTGTGAGACAGGGTTGTTTAGACGGGTACAGGTTGAGTGGGATGTTGGACACACACGGGCAGGTGGGACTGGGATAGTAGGGCCATGTTGAATTGGAGTGGACGCGTTGGGCTGAAGAGTTTTCCGTGCTGCATGACCCCATGACTCGTTGACTACATGAGGTGGGACAGTGGACCCTGGGGGAAGGGCACACTAATTGGACCAGTCCCTAGTGCGATATTGGAGAATCATTCTGGGGATTGGTATACAAAAGTACAAGAGGCAGAAGTGATCCGCGGAGTGAGATGGGATGATTGGTCCCAGGGTAGAGTTGATCCCAGACCGGTTCCCACTGCGGAGGTAGACGGGACGATTGGGGAAATGTGACAGATCTCCCTGTGACGGTCTGGAGGTCGTGGAGCGGGGCCGTCGATGGGATCATCCGCCCGGAACTGACACCTGCAACATCCGGCGGTGAATGTCAGGAGAGACTGCAGCTGCCTCTGGGATGCGCTCAGGCGGGGATTTATCAATCAGAGCGTTGAGTATCGAAGTTGGGATGTAATGTTAAAATTATACAAGGCATTAGTAAGGTCAATTCTGGAGTATGGTGTACAATTTTGGTCGCCTAATTATAGGAAAGATGTCAACAAAATAGAGAGAGTACAGAAGAGATTTACTAGAATGTTGCCTGTGTTTCAGCAGCTAAGTTACAGAGATAGTTGAACAAGTTAGGGCTTTATTCTTTGGAGTGCAGAAGGTTAAGGTGGGGACTTGATAGAGGTCTTTAAAATGATGAGAGGGATAGACAGAGTTGACGTGGATACGCTTTCCCACTGACAGTAGGGAAGATTCAAACAAGGGGACATGACTTGAGAATTAAGGGACATAGGTTTAGGGGTAACATGAGGGGAACTTCTTTACTCAGAGAAATGGTGGCTGTGTGGAATGAGCTTCCAGTGAAGGTGGTGGAGGAAGGTTCGTTTTAATCAATTAAAAATAAATTGGATAGTTATATGGACGGGAAAGGAATGGAGGGTTATGGTCTGAGCGCAGGTATATGGGACTAGGGGTTCGGCACGGACTAAGAAGGGTCGAGATGGCCCGTTTCCGTGCTGTAATTGTTATATGGTTATATGGTTATTAATGAGCCGAAGCACTGAGGTGAGGGGATATTTCACCGCGCTCTTCATCTGCTCCCTAAAATTGGACTGGGTCGCCGCGTAAATAATGTGTTTGTGCAGCAGCTGAGATTCCTCAGCAAAGATCCGACGTTTAAAAATATATTTTCATAATCATTTAGGTCAGTCCCATTTCCTGTGATCTGATAATAGCCGAAGAATACAACAAACGTCAGCCACAGGAGGATGAAGCTGCCGGAGATGGTGAAGAGTAAAACCATAGACCTCCTCCTGCTCTCCATCTCCGGGTCACTGCGGTTCACCCCCTTGCTCTCACCCATCAGCCTCTTGCGGACCCGACTGGCCACTAAAATGTGCCGGACTGTCAGAGCGTTGAGCAGCAGGATTACAGCGAAAGGGAGGAGCGGAGTTAACACCGTGTCGATCCAGTCAAATGCCACCCACCCGGGGTCAGTAAAATAACTGGCCAACATGGCACAGCCCCACGGGACATTGTCGATGATTGTTTCTGGTCCTTTTGTGAAGTAACGGGGAACGTTTTTCAGACAGAGCAGAACGCCGGCTGTTGCCAGAACCGCAGCCGCAGTTTTCCCGGTGCAATATTTAGTTTTCAGCTTCTGGCAACAAATGGCGACAAACCGATCAAAGGTGAAAGTGACGGTGAACCAGACAGAACAGTGTATAGCTGCGTACCTCAGTACAAGGACAACACTGCACACAGGGGTGCTGGACAGGAAACTCCAATAAAAGTAATGATATCGGAGCCGATGTAAAATTACCTCGATGATAAGGACCAGTAGATCGGTCGCTGCCATGGCCACCAGGTAGCGAGTGGTGCAGGTGGAGAGGCCGCACTTTCCCCGGGATAGGATCACAATCGCCACTAAATTCACTGCGGAAAGTGAAGGGAAAGGACACATGGCATTTACTTAACACATTCTCGGAGGGTGAACACGGCTCGACTTTCAGCTAAAGATCGGGAGTGTTGGAGTCGGTGCGCGGCTGCAAGTTTAACAATGTCAGAGCCGGCTCCGACTGTGCCCGACCTGCCTGCCTGCTTCAGGGGAGAATGGATAAGTTGACGGGTGGGCGGGGTAAAGGGCGGGGAGCGAGGGAACGAGAAGCCACCCATTACAATAGGCGCAATTGTCTTTTCAGGATTAACCCTGTTGCCGCCCACAGTCTCTGATGGGGCCGGTGTCACAGATCTAACCGTGACCGGCCGAGTTTAACCAGGACTCTGGGAACGAGGAGAGTTCCAGAGGGAAGGCAGGGACAACTTAGAACCCGGCAGCAAAGTGGCTCCGTTAATGGATTCATTCCACACAGTGAGTTCAGTTCGGTAACAACACACGCCGGTAGATCCGCGGCCACTGGTTCAGGACATCGATCCAATTATTGACCAACAGGAAGTGGAATCCGACTGTGTCAGACAGACTCCACAGTGAGACTTGTCCACAGGAGCGGGTGTTCATCCAGATCACTAACTCAGTCACAGTGAACTTCACAATGTAAACACCATCCCAGTCGCACCGTCCCTCCCGGAGACCTGCCTGTCCCGAGCACTGGGACAACAACTATGGGCAGGAACAACATTCCAGTGCGTCCCGGCGGTGAGAAAGAAAGAGGGTTAGTTTTGGCTGTCTGGAAATACGAAAAAATAACAGCGCTAATTCAAACATATTTCACTGAGAGGATTGATATACTGATATACTGAAGGGAATTGATGTACCTCACCTATTCTTGTACAACAAAGATCAGCTGCGAAACAAGGTGTCATGGTGCACCAGTCATTGAAAGCAGGCATGCAGGTGCAGCAGGCAGTGAAGAAAGCCAATGGTATGTTAGCATTCATAGCAGAAGGATTTGAGTATAGGAGCAGGGAGGTTCTACTGCAGTTGTACAGGGTCTTGGTGAGACCACATCTGGAGTATTGCGTACAGTTTTGGTCTCCAAATCTGAGGAAAGACATTCTTGCCATAGAGGGAGTACAGAGAAGGTTCACCAGACTGATTCCTGGAATGTCAGGACTTTCATATGAAGAAAGGCTGGATAGACTCGGCTTGTACTCGCTTGAATTTAGAAGATTAAGGGGTGATCTTATAGAAACGTGCAAAATTCATAAGGGGTTGGACAGGGTAGATGAAGGAAGATTGTTCCCGATGTTGGGGAAGTCCAGGACAAGGGGTCACAGTTTAAGGATAAAGAGGAAATCGTTTAGGACCGAGATGAGAAAAACATTTTCACACCGAGAGTAGTGAATCCCTGGAACTCTCTGCCACAGTAGGTAGTTGAGGCCAGTTCATTGGCAATATTTAAGAGGGAGTTAGATGTGGCCCTTGTGGCTAAAGGGATCAGGGGGTATAGAGAGAAGGCAGGTACAGGATACTGAGTTGGATGATCAGCCATGGTCATATTGAATTGCGGTGATGTCTCGAAGGGCCGAATGGCCTACTCCCGCACCTATTCTCTATGTTTCAATGTTTCTACTGGAATTTAGAAGGATGAGAGGGTATTGTATAGAAACATAAAATTCCTAAGGCATTGGACATGCGAGATGCAGGAAAAGTGTCCAGATCCAGGAGTCACAGTCTAATAATAAGGGGTAGGCCATTAGGACTGAGACGAAGGAAAACGTTGTCATCCAAAGAGTTTTGAATCTGTAGAATTATCTGCCAGAGAAGGCAATGGAGACCTATTCACTAAATGTATTCAAATAATTTAGATATCGCTCTTGGGGCTAACGGAATCAAGGGATATGGAGAGAAAGTATGAAAGCATCATTTTGGATGATCAGCCATGATCATATTGAATGGCGGCGTGTCTCTGCCACAAAAAGAACAACGTTATCTCCTACAGGGAGTGGATACATTTGGAACGTCGCCGTCACTTACCGGGTACTCCAATTACCGCAATGATCAGGTACAGTATCTTCTCCACGCTGTAATATCTCTCCAGCAGTGTCTGTGTACACCCGTGTTGCGGGCAAGCGATCGACATGTTGCCGCGCTCATTCACAATCCCAGAGTTTTTGTACCTTATCGGATGTTGACAAGGATACTGATTTTGCAACATCACGACATTGAAAATAGCGACGGAAAACAAAAATACAGAATCTCCATAGGGAGCGATATTGGAAAACTGTGCAAAGATACATTGTGAAATTTGCAAAGAAAACAACAAATGACGACAGTCCCCCGCTGTCTCGGCTTTGGCAGATTACTTTTTACTCACAGATTCCATTGAGAGACTCAAATGAGTTAGTCATCGGACCACACTCCCAAGTAGGAATTATGTGCAGATGGTATACAGGTGGAGCATGGGTACTTCATCCCGGTCATTTCCTATTAGAGCCATGGAGTCGTAGATACAGCGTGGAAAGATGCCCTTAGGCCCAACTTGGCCTCACCGGCCAACATGTCCCAGCTACGCTCGTCCCACTTGCCCGCGTTTCGATCCATAACGCTCCAAACATGTCCTATGCATGTACCTGTCTAACTGTTTCTTAAACTTCGCGATAGTCCCTGTCTCAACAGCCTCCTCCGGAAGCTCGTTCCACACACCCACCAGCCTTTATGTGAATAAGTTGCTCCTCAGATTCCATTTCAAACTTTTCCCCTTCTCCTCAAACCTATGGTCCTCGATCTAATCATTTCATGATTTTAAAAAAGCAGAATGATTTTAAGTCAGAAGTTTGGTAAAGACTTAAATGAATTAAACATCAGATCACATTCCCAAGTGGAAATTATGTGCAGATGACACATACGGTACTGTAGTGCCCGAAACCGTAAGACCCAACTGCTAGCATGTCATGCATAATCTTTCATTTCATTGGAGAGCACGCAAACAAAAGCTTTTCACTTTACCTCTGTCTACTTGCCAATACAAAAATAGCCAAACTTCACCTAGCTTGGGTAAAGCAGCCAACATAATCAAGTTCTCTTCATTCCAGTTATACCCTCTGTCCCACTGTTTCATAGGTCGTCGGATAGATCCTGCCTTAACTACCTACTCTGAGAGCTTGTTCCTTACACCAACCACCCTTTGTATGAAAAATATACGTCTCAGATTCCTAATAACTCGTTTCCCCTTCACCTTAAAACGATGTCCCCAGGTCCTTTGTTTTCCCAACTCTGGGAAAGGGACACTGTGCATCTACCGGATCTATTCCTCTCATGATGTTATATATATCAGACCACCCCATGCCCGCTCCCGCTCCGAGGAATAGAGCCCCAGCCTAGTCAACCCCTCCCTAAAGCTCAGGCCCTCTAGTCCTGGCAACATCCCCGTAAATCTTCTCAGTACCCGTTTCCTAACGTCTTTCCGATCTCATGGTGCCCAGAACAATACCCCAAATGTGGCCTCACTAACGTCCTGTGCACGTATACCTATACTCTCACCTCCGTCGTCACATTATTGACTGTTCCACCGCAAAACCAGCGCCTTGTTCCGATCTTCCAATGTTCTCGTTGTGGCCGTTTCCTCTTTGCAAACGTAACGATGCGATGCTGTAAGATTATATTTTGCTCTCTGGTATTGTTCTCGTTACACCACTGCTTGTATTGACTGTAACTGGGTTGTACTCATGCATGGCACGTGTTGATGTATCTGGATAGCACGCACATAAAGGTTACCCTTTTCTCGGTATCCCGCTACACGTGCCAATAATATACTGTTATTATTCGTATCATATTTGATAGGTGTCCAGCGACTGAAAATGACCGTCCGTCTGCCATTCATAGTAAAACCCAGCCGCACAATGAGATGCTCATGAGATCAAAACATTGTGTCAAGTTGGAAAAGGGGAAGTACCACGGGATCTGGAGGTCCTTGTTCATCAGTAACTGAAAGGAAGCATGCATGTACAGCAGGCAGTGAAGAAAACGAATGGCATGCTGGCCTTCATAACAAGAGGATTTGCATTTGTAGAGGGCCCTAGTGAGACCACACATGGAGTAATGTGTGCAGTCGTGTTTCCATAATTTGAGAAATGACATTCTTGCTATTGAGGGAGTGCAGCGTAGGTTCACAAGGTTAATTCCCGGGATGGTGGGATTGTCATACACTGAAGAATGGAGCGGCTGGGCTTGTACTCTCTGGAATTTAGAAGAATGAGGGATATCTTATTGAAACATAAAATATTATTAAAAGTTTAACACGCTAGAGACAGCAAACATGTTCCCGATTTTGAGGGAGTCCAAAACCAGGGGCCACAGTTTAGGAATAAGGCGTAAGCCATTTGGAACGGAGACGAGGAAACACCTTTTCACACAGTTAGTTGTGAGTCTGTGGAATTCCCTGAGCGCGATGTTGGCGGGTTCTCTGGATACTTTAAAGAGAGAGCTTCATGGGGCTATTAAAGATAGCGGAGTCAGGGAGTACTGGGAGTATGCAGGAACGGGGTACTGATTGTGGATGATCATGCAGGGACATTTGGGATGGCGGTGCTGGCTCGAAGGGCCGAAGGGCCTTCTCCTGCACCTATTGTGTATTGCCTGTAGTCTATCATAAGCGATAGTCGCAGATTTAGGTCATACTCCACCGTTCAATCATGACTAGACATAAAATGCTGTAGTAACTCAAAGACATAGGCAGAGAGAAGGAATAGGTGACGACTCGGGTCGAAATACTTCTTCAGAAGAGGTTGTGGTTCAATTGCACATCCAACAACGTTTACCCACCACCCTGTGTGAAGCAAGTGCTCATCAGGTTCCCAATCCATCGTTTTGCTCTCATCTAATGCTGAAGATAGACACAACATGCTAGTGTAACTCAGCGGTCCAGGCAGCATCGCTGCTGAAAATGGATCGGCGACGTTTCGCATCGGGATCTTCTCTTAGAATGATAATAGGGAGGGACTGGAAGCACGAGAACAAAAACAGGACAAATCAGGACGGGCGACAGAAAAGGAGATAGATACAATATGTTCGAGTAACTCAGCGGGCCAGGCATCATCTCTGGATAGAAGGCATGGGTGACGTTTCTTCACAAGAAGTGTCTCGACCTGCAAATTCACCCATTCCTTCTAACCAGAGAAGATGCTTGTGCCGCTGAGTTAATCTAATATTTTGCCTATATCTTCGGTGTAAACAAACATCTGCAGTTCCTCCTACAGCAGAACATAAGATTCCCTGATAGGCCGATTCTTGCCTCCATACAGATGTGAACCCAAGAAGGATACACATTCCGTGTATTATTAAGTACTTAATAATTCTCATCTTTAACATTTAAATTGTTCTTATATTTTAAGTCATTCACATTTTAAACTTTAATAAATCCTTTTTGTACTGTTGATGCCTGTGTGTTCTTCATCACAATAGGGACCTAATAGGCAGGAATGGCTGCTCTGTGGGAGAGCCACTAAGAGTGCATGGGGGGGGGGGGGGGTTCTGGGGAGATGCACTGAATGTGTGTGTGGGAGGAAAATGGCAAGGAGCAGAGTGGGTGGGGGGGGGGGGGGGGGTGAAGGTAGGTGGGGTGACTGTGTGAACTGCCAGCGTACCAGGCGTGAGTGACTGCACTGCCAGCCCACGAGCCGTGAGTTAGTGAACTGCCAGCCCACCAGCCATAAGTGACTGAACTGCCAGCCCAATAGTCCATCCAGTCCACCCTCCTCCCCGTTCTCTCTTACAGTCTGTAACCTGTTTTGGGCAGAATTTCTGGCAGTTTTTCAGCCGCCAGCCTGCCAGGTCCGAGTGATTGTACTGCCAGGCCTCAGTAATTGAGCTGCCAGCCCGCAGTGACTGAACGGCAAGCCCAAAAATCCATTCGGCCCACTTCGTCTAGAACTCCTCTAAAATTTTCACCACCTCCAACGGGATCTCACTATTGGTCACACCTTCCCATCTCCACCCGTTTCTGCTGTCCGCCGAGAACGTTTCCCCCGAATCTCCGTGGTCATCTCATCCCTTCCCACCCAAATCACACGCTCCCTCGGTACTTTCACCTGCAACCTCAGGAGATGCAACACCTGTCCCTTTACCTCCCCAACCTCGACTCCATCGAAGTACTCATACAGTCTTTCCACGTGAGGCAGATATTCACTTGCACCTTGAACAATGCTCCCCTCCTGTATCACCTGTTCCAGATATCAGATTCTCTACGTCGCTGTGACCAAGCGCAGGCTCGATGACTAATCTGTTAGAAGGCCCCGAAATGCAAAGGACTCGAATGCAGGCTCACCGAGAAGTCCTGTAAAATAACAAACATCCAAACTCGAATGGAGCCGAAAGATATAGAGCTGGAACCGACGGAACTCAGAACTACTATCGAACCGATAGAATGTAGAACTGATTATTCGGCACCCATTTGCTAATGATCTCAGGTATTTACGCCTAGTGATAGATCGTGAGAGCAGATTAAATACAGGTGTAACTCCCAAGAGCTCAGGGGAGGAGTGTGGAAAGTGTCCCAAGTGCCTGGGGGGCGTGGCAAGTGAGACATATATAACATTGGAATCCGGTAAAGTTCGGTTAATGATATTCCTAACGTTTCCAATGAGGTAGATGAAGGCCAATGCCGCTCTGTGGCTGAGAAGACGTCCGTTTATTTGTCTGGTAGTGGTTGGGGAGAAACTGTTCCTGAATCTCGAGGCATGCGTTTTCAAACTTCGCTAACCCTTGCCGATGGAAGAGGGGAGAAGAGGGACTGAACAGAGTCATTGACGGTCTATGATCATGCTGGCGGACTTGCAGATGCAGCATGAAGTGTCGATGGAATGAATGGAATGGAGATTGCTTGGCGTGATGCTCTGATCTACGTCCACAACTGCACGTGTTTGCGGTCATGGATGGATCTGTTCCCAAACCAAGCTGCGATGCATCCTCATAACAAGCTTATTAAATATCATCTAATCAGAGTGTAGATGGGATTTTGCCGGAAAGTTGGTTTCAATAAATCCAAACTCGATAACCGTGCCACCTGTAGACATAGATACATAGAAACGTAGAAAATAGGGCAAGAATGTCCATTCGGCCCTTCGAGCCAGAACCGCCATTCATTGTGATAGTGGCTGATCGTCCCCTATCAATAACCCGTGCCTGCCTTCTCCCGATATCCCTTGACTCCACTACCCCTATAGCTCAATCTAACTCACTCTTAAATCCATCCAGTGACGTTTCCTCCACTTCCCTCTGTGGCAGTGAATTCCATAAATTCACAACTCTCTGGGTGAAAAAAGTTTTTTCTCACCTCAGTCTTAAATTACCTTTATTCTAAGACGGTGGCCCCTGGTTCTGGACTGGCCCAACATTGGGACCATTTTTTACTGCATCTAGCTTATCCAGTGCTTTTGTAATTTTATATGTTTCGATATGATCTCTCCCTCATCCTTCTAAACTCCAGTGAATACAAGTCTAGTTGTTTCAATCTTTCATCATATGGCAGTCCCGCCATCCCGGGAATAAATCTCGTGAACCTACGCTGCACTGCCTCAATCACAAGGATGTCCTTCCTCAAATTAAGAGACCAAAACTGTACACAATACTACAGATGTGGGCTCACCAGAGCCCTATACAACTGCAGAAGATCCTCTTTACTCCTATACTGAAATCCTCTTGTTATGAAGGCCAACATTCCATTAGCTTTCTTCACTGCCTGCTGTACCCATAAGACAACTTTCAGTGAACGGTGTACAAGGACACCCAGGTCTCGCTGTACCTCCCCGTTACCTAACCTAACCCCATTGAGATAATAATCTGCCGCCATGTTTTTGCCGCCAAAGTGGTTAACTTCACATTTGTCTGTATTAAACTGCATATGCCACGCATCTGCCCACTCACTCAACCTGTCCAGGTCACCCTGCAACCTCCTAACATCCTCTTCACAGTTCACACTGCCACCCAGCTTTGTGTCAATAGACAATATGCAATAGACAATAGACAATAGGTGCAGGAGTAGGCCATTCGGCCCTCTCCAATTAATTACTATTCATAATAAACAATAAATCACAATGCATAGATGCTTGAGACACACGATTGGTTAAAGGTATCTTATCTGACAAGCAAAATTCACACTGCCTCGAATAAACAGGATATTTTTATATTCTTTTTTTGAATATATTTAAGAGCATTGCCACGACTGGTGTTGAGATGTTTCCGCCATTGGGAGAGTGATGAACCAGAGGTATTGCAACACCATAAGAACTCGTCGTTTAGAATTGCTGCCTGACCAGACCAGTTCTACCAACATTTTCTTCTGCCAATATTCCAACATCTGCAATCTGTTCTGGATATCATACGAAACGAAATACCTAATTGCACTGGTACCGATCAAGAGCAGATTCACTGAGATGTGGCCTATTGTATGCCAATTAACAAGAAAACCTCGTTGTTTTTGTCTTTGAGGCTGAGGAAGCTGTTGCTGATAAATGTGCAAAACTATGTGATGCATAGAAGGTCGTAGATGACACCGAATAGTTCACCGTAACATGTATATCGCAAATGTTAGGCGGAAGTTGACCGCAAATGGTAAGATATTACAATATAGCAGTGCCTTAGTGTCATCACTGCTGGAGTGCTCTGCGGTTTTGTTCCCCGCAATTTTCGACCCGAAATTTCACCTATACGTTTCCTTGGGAGATGCTGCCTGGACCGCTGAGATACTCCAGCATTTAGTGTATATCTCCAGCGTGAGCGATCCGTCTATGACACAGCGTATACTCGGGGACCATTTCATGACATACGTACGCTCGGTCTGAAAAATACCAACTGGATCTCCCGGTTGGCTACGCACATTAGCTTCTCTTCCCCTTCCACTTCGGATCGATCTGCCTTTGGCCTGTTCCATCACCAAATTATGGCAACACGAAAATTGCAGGCACATCACCTAACATGTTGCTTGGGTACCTTACAGCCCAGTGGAATGAACGTTCAATTTTACTTCGGAGTCACGTGAGTGACTACGTGAAGAACCCACCCAGTGCGCAGGCGCGGCGTTACGTCAGCAGCGCAACAGCGGCAGCAGCTGGAGCCAGGCTCTCCAGCGGCAGGATAAAGACAAGACCTCAGGTAAGTGAGTCTTTTGTATTACAGAGAGTCGCTAGCCTGGCTACGCGCAAGCGACCAACGAAAAGGACTGCCTGCCCAACTCCACCCGAGGAAGGGTCAACATCTGGGCGGCAGCCACCAGCGGCGGAGGAGTTGTTTGAACGCTCCCGCACACCCGACGCCGAGCCGCTCCCTGGGCCGCCGACTTCGACGCCCCGCACAGGGAGAAAATCTACCCGGAAAACGGACCGGCCGGTGGCCTCCGACTCGTCGGAGGAACGGGAACACTCTCCACCGGCGAAACGGGGAGACAGCCGCTTAAGCTGCATGAGGCAGCTGCTCGAGCAGATGCTTGAGGAGGAGATGCAGGCAAGGCATCTCCAAGGAGGACGGGCTGTGGCCTCCTCCAAACCATCACCACACCCTTCTGTTCCCTCCTTGTTTGAGGTCAGTAAGGGAGGCCAGGACTGGGCTGGCCTATCGCAAGGGCAGGCGGACGACTGCGCAAGCATGCCAGGCGAGCTGGAGGAAGAAGAGCTGCTGGGTGTAGTCAGCAGGTATGCGGCGCCCCCGAGGACCGGAAGGATGCTAGAGCCAAGAATGGCGGCCAGTATCAACAGGCTCTCCAATAAACCATTGCAGGAGAAAGTCCTTCAAGAGGCCCTCGATACATACACGGCGCCTGAAAACTACGAAGCGCTTCGAGTAAAGACCGTAAACGGCCAGATATGGAGCCAGCTGGGCCAACATATCAGGACACAAGAGCTGAAGATGCAGCGTATCCTGAAGCTCCACACCGCAGCCATCACCGCCTTTGCTCGGTCCACGGAGAACGTGGAGCTCACCACACCTCAGCAGGACGTGCTAGCCCTGATGTGCAACACGCAGTATGAATTAAACAACTTGAGGCGTGAAAACATCAGGCCTGCCCTCAACCCCAAACACGCGGGCCTTTGCAAAGCTCCGGCGCCAGAGAAGGAGGCGCTGCTATTTGGGGCCGACTTGGGGAAAAGGCTCAAGGAGCTTGAAGAGGCTGCTAAACCTGTAGGCCTCATGAGGGCAGGACCAGGACCGAGCAGGGTGAAGACACCCAGTTGGCAGCACGCCTCGGCATCCACCAGCAGATACCGAACTGGTGAAAGCCTGGTGACCGCTTCCCACTACCCCCAGAGCTCTTTTTTAGAGCGGGGCCCAGAGCGGAGCCGTGGGAAGATACGCCGCCCCACCACAGCACCAACAAGGACACCCTCGGGCCAAACCCATCATCGCAGACGCTCCCAGAAATGAACATGGAGGTAGGTGGGTCTGGTTCCTGCCAACATACACAGACAAAGGGTGTTGTACTAACAGGAGGGCGTTTAAGGTTCTTCAAACATGTTTGGTGCTCTATCACTAACAACAAGTTTATACTCAACAGTATCAGTGGATACAAAATTGAATTTAAACCAGGCATAGAACCGCCGGTTCAGCACATACCCCAAAGGGTATTCCTTCCCACAGAATTAGAGAAGGTAGAAGGACAAGCTGAATTAGATAGGCTCGTGTCCAAGGGCATCATTGAGAGGGCCAGACACGAGCCATTGGAATTTGTATCGAATATATTTATCAGAACCAAAAAAAATGGTGGATGTCGCATTATCATTGATTTGACATCACTAAATCAATCTGTTGAGTATCAACATTTCAAAATGGAGACATTTGTTACTGCCAGACAACTAATCTCCAAGGGATACTTCATGGCAAGCATAGACATTAAGGATGCTTACTATTTAGTACCCATTCATAAGGATCATTTCAGATATCTGAAATTTATCTGGATGGGGCAACAATGGCAGCATAGAGCATTACCCAATGGTTTAACGACAGCTCCCAGATTATTTACTAAAATTCTCAAAGTGGCCATGAAAAAATTAAGAGAACAAAAACACATAGTCATGGCTTATTTGGATGATGTTCTCATATTGGGGAGAACCAGGGAACTAGCTGTCGCAGGAGTCTTAGCCACTAAACAACTCCTTGAAACATTGGGATTTGTTCTACACCCAGATAAATCAGTATTGAAGCCAACAACTAACATGGACTATCTAGGCTTCACCATCGACTCTATCCGTATGACTGTCACTCTGCCAAGGGACAAAAAGGCTGCATTAGCAGAAGCATGTAACAACTTAATCACAAAAACACAACCAAAGATCCGGCATGTTGCCAGAGTCATTGGTAGTATAGTAGCAGCATTTCCAGCTGCACAATATGGCCCCTGCATTATCAAAATTTACAGAGAGCAAGGACACATGCACTACGTCAAAGTAGGGGGCATTATGATCGAACTATGGATTTACCCGCTGAAGCCATATCAGAACTTCAGTGGTGGGTGGACAACATCTGGCACAGTTACAGTCCTATCGCCGTCACCAATCCTAACATAGTCATTACGACGGATGCCAGTGCTTTAGGCTGGGGAGCTACTAACTCTATATCCAGCACAGGTGGCAGATGGACTAATTCAGAGGCATCGCTACTACAGTCACTAGGCATAAATTATTTGGAGATGCTGGCCGCCTTTTATGGGCTAAAAGCATATGCATCCGATATGCGGCACGTGCATGTCAGGTTAATGATTGACAACACGACGGTGGTGACTTACATCCAGCACATGGGTGGCATAAAATCAGTATCATGCGACAAATTGACTACTATAATCTGGCAATGGTGTGTCGAGAGACATATTTGGCTATCAGCAGCCTATTTACCAGGCAAGCTAAACACAGTGGCGGACACCAGGTCACGAAAATTCAATGAATTGAATAAACTTTATTAATCCCCAAGGGGAAATTCTGATAACATCGAATGGATGTTAGACCCAAAAATATTTGCTAGAATTGTTAAGCAATATGGTACGCCAGATATAGATTTGTTTGCGTCTAGATTAAATCACCAGTTACCCATGTATGTGGCTTGGGAACCAGACCCAGAGGCAGCAGCGGTAGATGCCTTCACGCTGGATTGGGGAAATTTCTTCTTCTATGCTTTCCCTCCCTTCTGCCTCATCAGCACTCTTAGTACCTCTCCCACATAGCAGCCATTCCTGCCTATTAGCTTCCCATTGTGATGATGAACACACAGGCATCAAAAGTGCGAAAAGGATTTATTAAAGTTGAAAATGTGAATGACTCTTAAAATATAAGAACAATTTAAATGCTAAGGATGAGAATTATTAAAGTTATTTCTTGTTGTGCCTCTTGTTGTGTTCTGCTGCTCACTGCCTCTTGGTGACTATTTCCTGTTGATAAAAAGAGACAATTTTAATATAGAGAAAAGTCAGCGGTCAAATTTTAAGAAGGAAAATCTGAGAACTTATCTCAGAAGTCATCATTCAAAAAAGCACTCTGTTAATGACAACATTCTTGGTCGATGTTACCATCCTTCAGGAAACCTTTGACATTTCCCTTCATCTTTCAACCAAAAGGCGTAGTGTTGCTGCAAACATCACGAAGAGTTCTGTCCACCACTTCAAAGCTTTCTCTCCTAATCATCGGACATTCATCCCAAACAATACCTTTCACTTGCCTCATGAAATGTGCCGTCTTAGAGTTCTTCTCGATGTTGCAGAATGTATCCTCGGCCACTTGGATGGGTATCGTGAATCCAGAATGTGTGGTTCTTCCACCAGGCATTAATGGAGCTGCTATCTCAGAGGATACTACAGCAATCGCCACATCACGTTGACCACTAACTTTTCCTGACATAATGTCGAAAAAGCAGCCTAAAGACAATTTCAGTTGTTAATGAACACTGAAGAATTTGTGCAAAATATGTTTTCGAGGTGGGGGCTGTCAGGGTGGGGTGGGGTGGTAAACAGCGTGCAGCCAAGGGAGGGGGCCAGTTTCAGACAGGGGCTCTCATGCGCTAATGAGAAGGGCGGGGGGCGGGGGGCGGGGGTGTCCTCATGCAGAGGATGTGGGCAGCTTCTGTAAGGGGGCCCATCCTATAGCCAGGCGGATGCAGCATCTTGAGGTGGGGAACGTCAATGGATGAGGGGTGGGGGGCAGTGAGCGATTTACTCATGACCTCTGGACTTACTCACTGCCTTGGGATTAACTCATGGCCTTTGGCCTGACTGACTCTCACGGCTTGTGGACTGACTGATGCCCGACTTCTGGAGTCACGTCCGACTTTTGTAAACTGGAAACTGTAACATCTACATTGAGGAACAGTTTCTTCCTGACAGCCATCACGCCATTAAACATAGCAAATAAGCTCTGGACTACGAAAGACTATATTATTTGTACTATTTGTAGATCACACACACCCTCCACCTCACACAGACTCACACACATACAAACACAGACTCACACACACACACACGCACAGACTCATATACACACACACACTCTCATATATACACACACACAGACTCACTCACACATACACACTCTCACAGACACGCACACAGCCCCATTCACACACACATTTCCACACACACAGACTCATTCACACACACAGATTCATTCACACTCACACATGGACTCATTCGCACATACACTCTCACATGCACACACAGACTCATTCACACTCACACACAGACTCATTCGCACACACACACTCACACACACACACACACAGACTGATTCACACTCACATACTCATTCACACACATACACAGACTCGTGATTGTGAACGAAATCCCAAGTGTATGATCAATTGTTTATCCGAGTTCCCACGGGTATGACAAGTTTGCCATTTACTTGTCATTTCTGCGATGTTCCAAGTTCGTCTCCCGAGTTACCCTTGAGCCAATCCTGAATGAAGGTCTGTTTCAATAAGCAACAGTGTTATGTTTTAATAAGCAACAATGCTAAACCCCCTTTTCACGGTGCGACTTGACGCAAGAGGTAACCAGAGTTTGACATCGTGGGAACCTCGTGTGGTAACAATACGGCATTCGTGGACCACCGTGGCGCTAACGGCAGGTAATCGTGTACCTTGGGTACTCGGGAGAAAATTCAAACATGTTTGAATTTGTCCAAGAGTGACTTGTGCACTTGTGGTTGAGCATTGCAACATTTATGAACGAAGTGTCCCGTGCGATATCCGTAGTAACTCTGCGGTCACCGTGGGAACTCCTGCGAACGGTGAACCCGGAAGTTGGATAGAGTGAATCCAGCCAGTTTGCTATTTACATACAAATCTAATAAAACTAGCTAAGCATTTCATTAATGTCAGTGTGTCTCTTTTTGTCTGAAAGCAGTTTCTAACTGGAGGAACTCCGCGGGCAGGCAGCATCTACGGAGGGAAATTGACAGGCGAGCCTTTCCTCAGGCTGCCTTATCTCTCTACCCCCCCCAACTCCCACCCACACACACAAATGCTGGAGAACCTCAGCGGGTGCAGCAGCATCTATGGAACGAAGGAAATAGGCAACGTTTCGGCCCGAAAAGTTGCTTATTTCTTGTGTATGTTTCGGAAGGAACAGCAGATGCCGGTTTAAAGAGAATGAGTTCGACGGCAGGCAGCATCTTTGGGGAGAAGGAATGGGTGACATTTCGGGTCGAGATCCTTCTGATATGCTGCTTGTCCCGCTGAGCTACATGTTGTGTCTATCTTCGTTTTAATCCAGCATCTGCAGTTCCTTCCTGGCCGAACCCGTTTGAAAGATGAGAGGCTGGGCGATATAAATCATTAATTGAATTAAATAACTAGATACCTGTCTAATCGTATCTACAGGATTGTACAGGCTAGATGGAGGAAGAATGTTCCCGATGTTGGGGGAGTCCAGAACCAAGGTCCCAGTTTTACAGGCTACCGTGGGAACTCTTTAATTACAGCGGAAACCTTCAGTTTCCCAGGGGGTCGGGACGGGACTGGAGTTGGGAGGGAAAGGTGGGGGAGTCGAGGGAGAGGAGGGGGAGACAGAGGGGGGTGTCTTCATTTACTGGCGGTGGGTTTCTGTCACTGAAACAGGCAGGTGAGATTTCGCATTCACCTTGTGTGTGCGTCTCTCTCTCTCTCTCTCTCTCTCTCTCTCTCTCTCTCTCTCTCTCTCTCTCTCTCTCTCTCTCTCTCTCTCTCTCTCTCTCTCTCTCTCTCTCTCTCTCTCTCTCTCTCTCCCTCCCTCCCTCCCTCTCACACATGCATGACTGGAGGAACTCCGCGGGCCAGGCAGCATTTACGGAGGGAAATGGACAGAGAGAGGGGCAGTCCTGGTCAGTCCTTTGGAGATAGACACCAGTTGCTTGGAGCAACTCAGCGGGACAGGCAGCACCTCTGGAGAGAAGGAACGTAAATGCTACCTGGCCCGCGGAGTTCCTCCATTCATGCCTGTGTGAGAGTGGGGGAGGGAGAGTGTGAAGACGGCTCTCGACCCGAAACGCATGACTGGAGGAACTCCGCGGGCCAGGCAGCATTTACGGAGGGAAATGGACAGGCGACCCATTCTTCAGGCTGCCTTATGTCTCCCCCCCCCCCCAACTCCCACCCACACACGCGAATGCTGCAGAAACTCAGCGGGTGCAGCAGCATCTATGGAACGAAGGAAATAGACAACGTTTCCGCCCCGCTGCACCCGCTGAGTTTCTCCAGCATTCGCGTGTGTGGGTGTGAGGTGGGGTGAGGGGGGGGGGGGGGTGCGGAGACATAAAGTTTCACCTCTCAGTAGATCATAAAATAACACAATCATCACGGTCAATGTGAGATACAGTATTTATTCATATTTGACAAAATAAAAAGACGACTTCTTGCACATATTGAGAGAAGGTGCATCACACCAAACAACATTTGTCTAAAAAAACACAGATTATTCTTCAGCTCATTAAAGAGCTCGGGTGAAAAAAACCAATATAGTGTATGACAACAAAGTAACATCATTTGTGCCACGTGATTAACTACACTACAGTCCACGATGTTCATTCGGGAAAGATCGGGAGACGGACAAGTCACTCGCACAAATGACAGAATTGCCGAGTACCGTGGGAACTCTTTACTCTACCCCCGTTATATCGTGTGATATCGTGCTAGACCACGACCACTCCACTCTGGCTACATCTTGCGTCAAGTCAAGACATCTCCATCCTGCGGCTTTGGTTTAAAGATAGCATTCAGAGCGGCCGCATCTATTGATGTGACTAACAAAAGGAAAAGCGCACGTGAGACATCTCCATCCTGCGGCTTTGGTTTAAAGATAGCATTCAGAGCGGCCGCATCTATTGATGTGACTAACAAAAGGAAAAGCGCACCGTGCAGTGCCAGAGCAGTTATATTTATGATTTGTTCAAAACACACAGGTTTGATATATTTTAATTGAATTTACTGCCATGTCTACACACTGCGGGGAGACGGAAGATGAAATCTTTAAATATGGACGGATGTGCACATCAGATTGTTGGGAGACGGAGCTCCGTGTTCGCCGCCTGAGCTGCTTTGGTGCCCAGGCGTGAGTTGAGGTGGAGAGAGGTTGGGGGGGGGGGGGGGGGGGGGGGGGGGGTGCGCGGGCGTCATTACACTATCTGGGGTGACATGGCTCTTGAGTTAGGCTGGGACCATTCTCTGCAGGATGATCTTAGTGTAGGGGAGGTGTACTGACTGTGTGGGCGGACACTTTGGTAGTGATTGCCCACCAGTCTCAAAAGCCGCTGTGTCTCCCTGTCCCTGGCATAGCAGGGGGGTGATAAGGGGGCAAACAACATAATACCCCCCCCCCCCCTCCACGCCAACACGAAGGGCAACGATCCCAAGACTTTAGCGTCAGAAACAGCGGGCAGGCGACAATCTCATTGTTGGCCCTGTCTGTCGCCACCCCCACCCACACCCCTCTGCTTCCCGGACATGTGTGTGACCCCTTCCCTCCCCTCTCCAGCTCCCCGCCCATGGCACCGGGCGCGGGGGCTTTGCACTGTCTTCACGTCGGCGATACCAGCAGGTCATTGTCAGTCGTCCCGGGCAAGTGCTCGGGGTCTCTCTCCCAGCGAGGTTCCGGACCGGGGGGGGGGGGGGGGGTTGTGGCAGTCAACAGGCACGCCGGCTCTGCCACTCCATGTGCCGCCGCCAACCAAATCACCCGTCCACGTCCACACGCTCGGTGGAACAGGAGCTGAGGCTGGGAACTGCCAGCCCTTTTCCCCCCTCCCTCTGCAACTGCAAACAACCCACTCTCCTGCTCACCTAACTAAATTTGACTCGTGGAAAACTTTAACCATGTTACCATGTTTAATTTTTTTCACTAGTTGACAAGTTTCACGGGTACCTGCCGACAGCGCCACGAGTCTCGAAGTTACGTCCACGAGTTCCTACGTTGCAGCTACGTTACTCGTACGTTATAACCACGTGTTTTAACTCGGGATACCTCGTGTGTCAACTCGCACTGTGAGACAGGGGTTGTTTAGACGGGTACAGGTTGAGTGGGATGTTGGACACACACGGGCAGGTGGGACTGGGATAGTAGGGCCATGTTGAATTAGAGTGGACGCGGTGGGCTGAAGATGTTTCCGTGCTGCATGACCCCATGACTCGTTGACTACATGAGGTGGGACAGTGGACCCTGGGGGAAGGGCACACTAATTGGACCAGTCACTAGTGCGATATTGGAGAATCATTCTGGGGGATGGATATACCAAAGCACAAGAGGCAGAAGTGATCCGCGGAGTGAGATGGGATGATTGGTCTCAGGGTAGAGTTGATCCCAGACCGGTCCCCACTGCGGAGGTAGACGGGACGATTGGGGAAATGTGACAGATCTCGCTGTGACGGTTTGGAGGTCGTGGAGCGGGGCCGTCGATGGGATCATCCGCCCGGGACTGACACCTGCAAGATCCGGCGGTGAATGGCAGGAGCCGGTGCCCGGAGCGGAGAGACTGCAGCCGCCTCTGGGATGCGCTCAGGGCGGGGATTTATTAATGAGTCGATGCACTGAGGTGAGAGGATATTTCACCGCGCTCTTCATCTGCTCCCTGAACTTGGACTGAGTCGCCGCGTAAATAAATGTGTTTGTGCAGCAGCTGAGATTCCTCAGCAAAGACCCGACGTTTAAAAATATATTTTCATAATCTTTCAGGCCAGTCCCATTTCCTGTGATCTTATAATAGACGAAGAATACAACACACGTCAGCCACAGGAGGATGAAGCTGCCGGAGATGGTGAAGAGTAAAACCACAGACCTCCTCCTGTTCTCCATCTCCGGGTCACTGCGGTTCTCCCCTTTGCTCTCACCCCTCAGCCCCTTACGGACCCGACTGGCCACTAAAATGTGGCGGACTGTCAGAGCGTTGAGCAGCAGGATTACAGCGAAAGGGAGGAGCGGAGTTAACACCGTGTCGATCCAGTCAAATGCCACCCACCCGGGGTCAGTAAATAACTGGCCAACATGGCACAGCCCCACGGGACATTGTCGATGATTGTTTCTGGTCCTTTTGTGAAGTAACGGGGAACGTTTATCAGACAGAGCAGAACGCCGGCTGTTGCCAGAACCGCAGCCGCAGTTTTCCCGGTGCAATATTTAGTTTTCAGCTTCTGACAACAAATGGCGACAAACCGATCAAAGGTGAAAGTGACGGTGAACAGACAGAACAGTGTATAGCTGCGTACCTCAGTACAAGGACAACACTGCACACAGGGGTGCTGGACAGGAAACTCCAATAAAAGTAATAATATCGGAGCCGATGTAAAATTACCTCGATGATAAGGACCAGTAGATCGGTCGCTGCCATGGCCACCAGGTAGCGAGTGGTGCAGGCGGAGAGGCCGCACCTTCCCCGGGATAGGATCACAATCGCCACTAAATTCACTGCGGAAAGTGAAGGGAAAGGACACATGGCATTTACTTAACACATTCTCAGAGGGTGAACACGGCTCGACTTTCAGCTCAAGATCAGAAGTGTTGGAGTCGGTGCGCGGCTGCAAGTTTAACAATGTCAGAGCCGGCTCCGACTGTGCCCGACCTGCCTGCCTGCTTCAGGGGAGAATGGATAAGTTGACGGGTGGGCGGGGTAAAGGGCGGGGAGGGAGGGAACGAGAAGCCACCCGTTACAATAGGCGCAATTGTCTTTTCAGGGTTAACCCTGTTGCTGCCCACAGTCTCTGATGGGGCCGGTGTCACAGATCTAACCGTGACCGGCCGAGTTAATCAGGGTTCCAGGAACGAGGAAAGTTCCAGAGGGAAGACAGGGACAACTTAGAATCCGGCAGCAAAGTGGCTCCGTTAATGGATTCATTCCACACAGTGAGTTCAGTTCGGTAACAATACACGCCGGTAGATCCGCGGCCACTGGTTCAGGACATCGATCCAATTATTGACCAACAGGCGGTGGAATCCGACTGTGTCAGACAGACTCCACAGTGAGACTTGTCCACAGGAGCGGATGTTCATCCAGATCACTAACTCAGTCACAGTGAACCTCACAATGTAAACACCATCCCAGTCACACCGTCCCTCCCGGAGACCTGCCTGTCCCTAGCACTGGGACAAGAACTATGGGCAAGAAGAACATTCCAGTGCGTCTAAAATAATAGCGCTAATTCAAACATATTTCACTGAGAGGATTGATATACTGATATACTGAAGGGAATTGATATACCTCACCTATTCTTGTACAACAAAGATCAGCTGCCAAACTAGGTGTCATGGTGCACCAGTCATTGAAAGCAGGCATGCAGGTGCAGCAGGCAGTGAAGAAAGCGAATGGTATGTTAGCCTTCATAGCAGAAGGATTTGAGTATAGGAGCAGGGAGGTTCTACTGCAGTTGTACAGGTTAGACCACATCTGGAGTATTGCGTACAGTTTTGGTCTCCAAATCTGAGGAAAGACATTCTTGCCATAGAGGGAGTACAGAGAAGGATCGCCAGAATGATTCCTGGAATGTCAGGACTTTCATATGAAGAAAGGCTGGATAGACTCGGCTTGTGCTCGCTTGAATTTAGAAGATTAAGGGGTGATCTTACAGAAACGTGCAAAATTCATAAGGGGTTGGACAGGGTAGATGAAGGAAGATTGTTCCCGATGTTGGGGAAGTCCAGGACAAGGGGTCACAGTTTAAGGATAAAGAGGAAATCGTTTAGGACCGAGATGAGAAAAACATTTTCACACAGAGAGTTGTGAATCTCTGGAACTCTCCGCCACAGAGGGTAGTTGAGGCCAGTTCATTGGCTATATTTAAGAGGGAGTTAGATGCGGCCCTTGTGGCTAAAGGGATCAGGGGGTATAGAGAGAACGCAGGTACAGGATACTGAGTTGGATGATCAGCCATGATCATATTGAATGGCGGTGATATCTCGAAGGGACGAATGGCCTACTCCCGCACCTATTTTCGATATTTCAATGTTTCTACTGGAATTTAGAAGGATGAGAGGGTATTGTATAGAAACATAAAATTCTTTAGGGATTGGACAGGCGAGATGCAGGAAAATGTTCCCGATGTTGGGAGCGTCCAGATCCAGGAGTCGCAGTTTAATAATAAGCGGTAGGCCATTAGGACTGAGACGAAGGAAAACTTTCTCATCCAAAGAGTTTTGAATCTGTAGAATTATCTGCCAGAGAAGGCAATTGAGACCTATTCACTGAATGTATTCAAATAAGTTAGATATCGCTCTTAGGGCTAACGGAATCAAGGTATATGGAGAGAAAGTATGAAAGCATCATTTTGAATGAACAGCCATGATCATATTGAATGGCGGCGTGTCTCTGCCAGAAAAAGAACAACGTTATATCTTACAGGATACATTTGGAACGTCGCCGTCACTTACCGGGTACTCCAATTACCGCAATGATCAGGTACAGTATCTTCTCCACGCTATAATATCTCTCCAGCAGTGTCTGTGTACACCCGTGTTGCGGGCAAGCGATCGACATGTTGTCGCGCTCATTCACAATCCCAGAGTTTTTGTACCTTATCGGATGTTGACAAGGATACTGATTTTGCAACATCACGACATTGAAAATAGCGACGGAAAACAAAAATACAGAATCTCCATAGGGAGCGATATTGCAAAACTGTGCAAAGATACATTGTGAAATTTGCAAAGAAAACAACAAATGACGACAGTCCCCCGCTGTCTCGGCTTTGGCAGATTACTTTTTACTCATAGATTCCATTGAGAGATTCAAATGAGTGAGTCATCGGACCACACTCCCAAGTAGGAATTATGTGCAGATGGTATACAGGTGGAGCATGGGTACTTCATCCCGGTCATTTCCTATTAGAGCCATGGAGTCGTAGATACAGCGTGGAAAGATGCCCTTAGGCCCAACTTGGCCTCACCGGCCAACATGTCCCAGCTACGCTCGTCCCACTTGCCCGCGTTTCGATCCATAACGCTCCAAACATGTCCTATGCATGTACCTGTCTAACTGTTTCTTAAACTTCGCGATAGCCCCTGCCTCAACAGCCTCTTCCGGCAGCTCGTTCCACACACCCACCAGCCTTTATGTGAAAACGTTACTTCTCAGATTCCCATTCAAATTTTTCCCCTTCTCCTCAAACTTATGGTCCTCGATCTATTCATTTCATGATTTTAAAAAGCAGAATGATTTTAAGTCAGAAGTTCGGTAAAGACTTAAATGAATTAAACATCAGATCACATTCCCAAGTGGAAATTATGTGCAGATGATACATACGGTACTGTAGTGTCCGAAACCGAAAGACCCAACTGCTAGCATGTCATGCATAATCTTTCATTTCATTGGAGAGCACGCAAACAAAAGCTTTTCACTTTACCTCTGTCTACTTGCCAATACAAAAATAGCCAAACTTCACCTAGCTTGGGTAAAGCAGCCAACATAATCAAGTTCTCTTCATTCCAGTTAAACCCTCTTTGAGTCATAGAGACATAAAGCGATACACTGTGGAAAAAGGCCCTTCGGCCCAACCTGTCCGCATTGGCCAACGTGTCCCAGCTATGGTAGTCCCACCTGCCCGTATTTGGTACAAATACCTCCAAACCATTAACGGTCCCACTGTTTCATAGGTCGCCGGATAGATCCTGCCTTAACTACCTACTCTGAGAGCTTGTTCCTTACACCCACCACCCTTTGTGTGAAAAATATACGTCTCAGATTCCTAACAACTCGTTTCCCCTTCACCTTAAAACTATATCCCCTGGTCCTTTGTTTCCCTACACTGGGCAAGAGACTCTGTGCATCTACCGGATCTATTCCTCTCATGATGTTAGACCGCTCTATAAGACCACCCCTCGCCCTCTCCCGCTCCAAGGAATAGAGCCCCAGCCTAGTCAACCCCTCCCTAAAGCTCAGGCCCTCTAGTCCTGGCAACATCCCCGTAAATCTTCTCAGTACCCTTTCCCTAACGTCTTTCCGATCTCATGGTGCCCAGAACAATACCCCAAATGTGGCCTCACTAACGTCCTGTGCACGTATACCTATACCCTCACCCCCGTCATCACACTATTGGCAGTTCCACCGCAAAACCAGCGCATTGTTCCGATCTTCCAATGTTCTCGTTGTGCAGTTTCCCCTTTGCAAACGCAACGATGCAATTTTGTAAGATTATATTTTGCTCCCTGGATTTGTTCTCGTTACACCACTGTTTGTATTGACTGTAACTGGGTTGTACTCATGCATGGTACGCGTTGATGTATCTGGATAGCACGCACACAAAGGTTATCCTTTTCTCGGTATCCCGCTACACGTGCCAATGTTACTGTTATTCATATCATATTTGATAGGTGTCCAGCGAATGAAAATGACCGTCCGTCTGCCATTCATAGTAAAACCCAACCGCACAATGAGATGCTCATCAGATCAAAACATTGTGTCAAGTCGGAAAAGGGGAAGTACTACGGGATCTGGAGGTCCTTGTTCATCCTAACTGAAAAGAAGCATGCAGGTACAGCAGGCAGTGAAGAAAACGAATGGCATGCTGCCCTTCATAACAAGAGGATTTGCATTTGTAGAGGGCCCTAGTGAGACCACACATGGAGTAATGTGTGCAGTCGTGTTTCCATAATTTGAGAAATGACATTCTTGCTATTGAGGGAGTGCAGCGTAGGTTCACAAGGTTAATTCCCGGGATGGTGGGATTGTCATACACTGAGAGAATGGAGCGGCTGGGCTTGTACACTCTGGAATTTAGAAGAATGAGGGATATCTTATTGAAACATAAAAGATTCTTAAAAGTTTAACACGCTAGAGGCAGCAAACATGTTTTCTGTCTGTGTTTTAATGTAGTTTTTGTTATTTTTTGTTGGGGTGTGTGTGTGGGGGGGTGGGGGTGGGGTGGGAGGGGGGGGGGACTTTTTTAAATCTCTCCCTGCACTGGAGACCCGACCTTCTCTCGTCGGGTTTCCCTTGTCGTTGAGGCCGCAACGAGGAGCGGCCTCCAACAGGGGGAAGCCGGGGACTCAGGTGCTACTCACCGTCGCCGTCGCGGGGCTGGCCGAGTCCGGAGCGGTTGGAGCGGGTGGAGGAGCGCTGCTGCTGCTGCTGCCGCTGCTGCTGCTGCTTCTGCTGAGTCGGAGGCTGCTGCTGAGTCGGAGGCTGCTGCTGCGGGTCTGCGGACAGCGGCGCCGGGAGCCCGCGGATCCCTAGAGAGAGACCGCTTTTCGGGGCTCCTGCAACGGCGAATTCTCCCGCCCGAGTTGCGGGGTCGAAGAGCTCCTGGAGCGGGGCCTAACACCACTGCCCCGCGCAGCTGGAACGGCCGCGGGACTTTACGAGCGCACACCGGGGGCTCCAACACCAAGACCCGGTGTGCGACCTTGCACCACCCGGCGTGGCTTTAATGGCCGCGGGACAATCGCCATCGCCAGCCGGGGGCTTTGACTTTGACTCTGACATCGGGGGGGAGAGAGTGCAGTGGAGAGATAAGTTTTTTTTTGGCCTTCCATCACAGCTATGTGATGGATGTTTATGTAAAATGTAATTATGTTGTGTCTGGGTCTATTTGTGTGTAATGTATGGCTGCAGAAACGGCATTTCGTTTGGACCTCTAGGGGTCCAAATGACAATTAAATTGACTCTTGACTCTTGACTTGACTCTTGATGTTCCGGATTTTGAGGGAGTCCAAAACTAGGGGCCACAGTTTAGCAATAAGGCGTAAGCCATTGAGAACGTAGACGAGGAAAAACCTTTTCACACAGTAAGTGTGAGTCTGTGGAATTCTCTGAGCGCGATGTTGGCGGGTTCTCTGGATACTTTAAAGAGAGAGCTTCATGGGGCTATTAAAGATAGCGGAGTCAGGGAGTACTGGGAGTATGCAGGAACGGGGTGCTGATTGTGGATGATCATGCAGGGACATTTTGGATTGCGGTGGTGGCTCGAAGGGCCGAAGGGTCTTCTCCTGCACCTATTGTGTATTGTCTGTAGTCTATCATAAGTGATAGTCGCAGATTTAGGTCATACTCCACCGTTCAATCATGACTAGACATAAAATGCTGTAGTAACTCAACGACACAGGCAGCATCTCTGGAGAGAAGGAATAGGTGACGACTCGGGTCGAAACACTTCTTCACAAGAGGCTGTGGTTTAATTGCACATCCACCAACGTTTACCCACCACCCTGTGTGAAGCAAGTGCTCATCAGGTTCCCAATCCATCGTTTTGCTCTCATCTAATGCTGAAGATAGACATAACATGCTAGTGTAACTCAGCGGTCCAGGCAGCATCGCTGCTGAAAATGGATCGGAGACGTTTTACATCGGGATCTTCTCTTAGAATGATAATAGGGAGGGACTGGAAGCACGAGAACAAAAACAGGACAAATCAGGACGGGCGACAGAAAAGGAGATAGATACAATATGTTCGAGTAACTCAGCGGGCCAGGCATCATCTCTGGATAGAAGGCATGGGTGACGTTTCTTCACAAGAAGTGTCTCGACCTGCAAATTCACCCATTCCTTCTAACCAGAGAAGATGCTTGTGCCGCTGAGTTAATCTAATATTTTGCCTATATCTTCGGTGTAAACAAACATCTGCAGTTCCTCCTACAGCAGAAAATAAGATTTCCTGATAGGCCGATTCTTGCCTCCATACAGATGTGAACCCAAGAAGGATACACATTCCGTGTATTATTAAGTACTTAATAATTCTCATCTATAACATTTAAATTGTTCTTATATTTTAAGAGTCATTCACATTTTAAACTTTAATAAATCCTTTTTTCACTTTTGATGCCTGTGTGTTCTTCATCACAATAGGAACCTAATAGGCAGGAATGGCTGCTCTGTGGGAGAGCCACTAAGAGTGCCTGAGAGGAGGTTGTGGGGAGATGCACTGAATGTGTGGGTGGGAGGAAAATGGCAAGGAGCAGAGTGGGTGGGGGGCGGGGGGCTGGTGAAGGTAGGTGGGGTGACTGTGTGAACTGCCAGCGTACCAGGCGTGAGTGACTGCACTGCCAGCCCACGAGCCGTGAGTTAGTGAACTGCCAGCCCACCAGCCATAAGTGACTGAACTGCCAGCCCAATAGTCCATCCAGTCCACCCTCTTCCCCCTTCTCTCTCTTACAGTCTGTAACCTGTTTTGGGCAGAATTTCTGGCAGTTTCTCAGCCGCCAGCCTGCCAGGTCCGAGTGATTGTACTGCCAGGCCTCAGTGATTGAGCTGCCAGCCCGCAGTGACTGAGCGGCCAGCCCAAAAATACATTCGGCCCACAAACTCCATACTAGCCCTCTGGAAACCAGTACCAGCGGCCCACAACACTCATATTAGCGCAACAGAAAGTGCCCCCCCCCCCCCCCCCCCTGGCCAGCAATATTGGAATTGTTGGAGAGGTGGAATATTGCATTGGGTGACCAGCCCTCCCGTGTGATAGAAACATAGAACCATAGAAATTAGGTGCAGGAGTAGGCCATTCGGCCCTTCGAGCCTGCACCGCCATTCAATATGATCATGGCTGATCATCCAACTCAGTATCCCGTACCTGCCTTCTCTCCATACCCCCTGATCCCCTTAGCCACAAGGGCCACATCTAACTCCCTCTTAAATATAGCCAATGAACTGGCCTCAACTACCCCCTGTGGCAGAGAGTTCCAGAGATTCACCACTCTCTGTGTGAAAAAAGTTCTTCTCATCTCGGTTTTTAAAGGATTTCCCCCTTATCCTTAAGCTGTGATCCCTTGTCCTGGACTTCCCTAACATCGGGAACAATCTTCCTGCATCTAGCCTGTCCAACCCCTTAAGAATGTTGTAAGTTTCTATAAGATCCCCTCTCAAACTTCTAAATTCTAGAGAGTATAAACCAAGTCTATCCAGTCTTTCTTCATAAGACAGTCCTGACATCCCAGGAATCAGTCTGGTGAACCGTCTCTGCACTCCCTCTATGGCAATAATGTCCTTCCTCAGATTTGGAGACCAAAACTGTACACAATACTCCAGGTGTGGTCTCACCAAGACCCTGTACAACTGCAGTAGAACCTCCCTGCTCCTATACTCAAATCCTTTTGCAATGAAAGCTAACATACCATTCGCTTTCTTTACTGCCTGCTGCACCTGCATGCCTACCTTCAATGACTGGTGATGCTGGGACCCAACGGGTCCAACTTCGTCTAGTAGTCCTCTAAAATTTTCGCCACCTCCAACGGGATCCCACTATTGGGCACACCTTCCCACCTCCACCCGTTTCTGCTGTCCGCCGAGAACGTTTCCCCCGAATCTCCGTGGTCATCTCATCCCTTCCCACCCAACTCACACGCTCCCTCGGTACTTTCACCTGCAACCTCAGGAGATGCAACACCTGTCCCTTTACCTCCCCAACCTCGACTGCATCGAAGTGCTCATACAGTCTTTCCACGTGAGGCAGATGTTCACTTGCACCTTGAGCAATGCTCCCCTCCTGTATCACCTGTTCCAGATATCAGCTCTACGTCGGTGAGACCAAGCGCAGGCTTGATGACTAATCTGTCAGAAGGCCCGAAATGGATAGGACTCGAATGCAGGCTCACCGAGAAGTCCTGTAAAATAACAAACATCCAAACTCGAATGGAGCCGAAAGATATAGAGCTGGAACCGACGGAACTCAGAACTACTATCGAACCGATAGAATGTAGAACTGATTATTCGGCACCCATTTGCTAATGATCTCAGGTATTTAAGCCTAGTTATAGATTGTGGGAGCAGATTAAATACAGGTGTAACTCCCAAGAGCTCAGGGGAGGAGTGTGGAAAGTGTCCCAAGTGCCTGGGGGGCGTGGCAAGTGAGACATATATAACATTGGAATCCGGTAAAGTTCGGTTAATGATATTCCTAACGTTTCCAATGAGGTAGATGAAGGCCAATGCCGCTCTGTGGCTGAGAAGACGTCTGTTTATTTGTCTGGTTGCGGTTGGTGAGGAACTGTTCCTGAATCTCGAGGCATGCGTTTTCAAACTTCGCTAACCCTTGCCGATGGAAGAGGGGAGAAGAGGGACTGAACAGAGTCATTGACGGTCTATGATCATGCTGGCGGATTTGCAGATGCAGCATGAAGTGTCGATGGAATGAATGGAATGGAGGTTGCTTGGCGTGATGCTCTGATCTACGTCCACAACTGCACGTGTTTGCGGTCATGGATGGATCTGTTCCCAAACCAGGCTGCGATGCATCCTCATAACATGCTTATTAAATATCATCTAATCAGAGTGTAGATGGGATTTTGCCGGAAAGTTGGTTTCAATAAATCCAAACTCGATAATCGTGCCACCTGTAGACATAGATACATAGAAACGTAGAAAATAGGGCAAGAATGTCCATTCGGCCCTTCGAGCCAGAACCGCTATTCATTGTGATAGTGGCTGATCGTCCCCTATCAATAACCCGTGCCTGCCTTCTCCCGATATCCCTTGACTCCACTACCCCTATAGCTCAATCTAACTCACTCTTAAATCCATCCAGTGACGTTTCCTCCACTTCCCTCTGTGGCAGTGAATTCCATAAATTCACAACTCTCTGGGTGAAAAAAGTTTTTTCTCACCTCAGTCTTAAATTACCTTTATTCTAAGACGGTGGCCCCTGGTTCTGGACTGGCCCAACATTGGGACCATTTTTACTGCATCTAGCTTATCCAGTGCTTTTGTAATTTTATATGTTTCGATATGATCTCTCCCTCATCCTTCTAAACTCCAGTGAATACAAGTCTAATTGTTTCAATCTTACATCATATGGCAGTCCCGCCATCCCGGGAATAAATCTCGTGAACCTACGCTGCACTGCCTCAATCACAAGGATGTCCTTCCTCAAATTAAGAGACCAAAACTGTACACAATACTACAGATGTGGGCTCACCAGAGCCCTATATAACTGCAGAAGATCCTCTTTACTCCTATACTGAAATCCTCTTGTTATGAAGGCCAACATTCCATTAGCTTTCTTCACTGCCTGCTGTACCCATAAGACAACTTTCAGTGAACGGTGTACAAGGACACCCAGGTCTCGCTGTACCTCCCCGTTACCTAACCTAACCCCATTGAGATAATAATCTGCCGCCATGTTTTTGCCGCCAAAGTGGTTAACTTCACATTTGTCTGTATTAAACTGCATATGCCACGCATCTGCCCACTCACTCAACCTGTCCAGGTCACCCTGCAACCTCCTAACATCCTCTTCACAGTTCACACTGCCACCCAGCTTTGTGTCAATAGACAATATGCAATAGACAATAGACAATAGGTGCAGGAGTAGGCCATTCGGCCCTCTCCAATTAATTACTATTCATAATAAACAATAAATCACAATGCATAGATGCTTGAGACACACGATTGGTTAAAGGTATCTTATCTGACAAGCAAAATTCACACTGCCTCGAATAAACAGGATATTTTTGTATTATTTTTTTGAATATATTTAAGAGCATTGCCACGACTGGTGTTGAGATGTTTCCGCCATTGGGAGAGTGATGAACCAGAGGTATTGCAACACCATAAGAACTCGTCGTTTATAATTGCTGCCTGACCAGACCAGTTCTACCAACATTTTCTTCTGCCAATATTCCAACATCTGCAATCTGTTCTGGATATCATACGAAACGAAATACCTAATTGCACTGGTACCGATCAAGAGCAGATTCACTGAGATGTGGCCTATTGTATGCCAATTAACAAGAAAACCTCGTTGTTTTTGTCTTTGAGGCTGAGGTAGCTGTTGCTGATAAATGTGCAAAACTATGTGATGCATAGAAGGTCGTAGATGATACCGAATAGTTCACCGTAACATGTATATCGCAAATGTTAGGCGGAAGTTGACCGCAAATGGTAAGATATTACAATATAGCAGTGCCTTAGTGTCATCACTGCTGGAGTGCTCTGCGGTTTTGTTCCCCGCAATTTTCGACCCGAAATGTCACCTATACATTTCCTTGGGAGATGCTGCCTGGACCGCTGAGATACTCCAGCATTTAGTGTATATCTCCAGCGTGAGCGATCCGTCTATGACACAGCGTATACTCGGGGACCATTTCATGACATACGTACGCTCGGTCTGAAAAATACCAACTGGATCTCCCGGTTGGCTACGCACATTAGCTTCTCTTCCCCTTCCACTTCGGATCGATCTGCCTTTGGCCTGTTCCATCACCAAATTATGGCAACACGAAAATTGCAGGCACATCACCTAACATGTTGCTTGGGTACCTTACAGCCCAGTGGAATGAACGTTCAATTTTACTTCGGAGTCACGTGAGTGACTACGTGAAGAACCCACCCAGTGCGCAGGCGCGGCATTACGTCAGTAGCGCAACAGCGGCAGCAGCTGGAGCCAGGCTCTCCAGCGGCAGGATAAAGACAAGACCTCAGGTAAGTGAGTCTTTTGTATTACAGAGAGTCGCTAGCATGGCTACCCGCAAGCGACCAACGAAAAGGACTGCCTGCCCAACTCCACCCGAGGAAGGGTCAACATCTGGGCGGCAGCCACCAGCGGCGGAGGAGTTGTTTGAACGCTCCCGCACACCCGACGCCGAGCCGCTCCCTGGGGCGCCGACTTCGACGCCCCGCACAGGGAGAAAATCTACCCGGAAAACGGACCGGCCGGTGGCCTCCGACTCGTCGGAGGAACAGGAACACTCTCCACCGGCGAAACGGGGAGACAGCCGCTTAAGCTGCATGAGGCAGCTGCTCGAGCAGATGCTTGAGGAGGAGATGCAGGCAAGGCATCTCCAAGGAGGACGGGCTGTGGCCCCCTCCAAACCATCACCACACCCTTCTGTTCCCTCCTTGTTTGAGGTCAGTAAGGGAGGCCAGGACTGGGCTGGCCTATCGCAAGGGCAGGCGGACGACTGCGCAAGCATGCCAGGCGAGCTGGAGGAAGAAGAGCTGCTGGGTGTAGTCAGCAGGTATGCGGCGCCCCCGAGGACCGGAAGGATGCTAGAGCCAAGAATGGCGGCCAGTATCAACAGGCTCTCCAATAAACCATTGCAGGAGAAAGTCCTTCAAGAGGCCCTCGATACATACACGGCGCCTGAAAACTACGAAGCGCTTCGAGTAAAGACCGTAAACGGCCAGATATGGAGCCAGCTGGGCCAACATATCAAGACACAAGAGCTGAAGATGCAGCGTATCCTGAAGCTCCACACCGCAGCCATCACCGCCTTTGCTCGGTCCACGGAGAACGTGGAGCTCACCACACCTCAGCAGGACGTGCTAGCCCTGATGTGCAACACGCAGTATGAATTAAACAACTTGAGGCGTGAAAACATCAGGCCTGCCCTCAACCCCAAACACGCGGGCCTTTGCAAAGCTCCGGCGCCAGAGAAGGAGGCGCTGCTATTTGGGGCCGACTTGGGGAAAAGGCTCAAGGAGCTTGAAGAGGCTGCTAAACCTGTAGGCCTCATGAGGGCAGGACCAGGACCGAGCAGGGTGAAGACACCCAGTTGGCAGCACGCCTCGGCATCCACCAGCAGATACCGAACTGGTGAAAGCCTGGTGACCGCTTCCCACTACCCCCAGAGCTCTTTTTTAGAGCGGGGCCCAGAGCGGAGCCGTGGGAAGATACGCCGCCCCACCACAGCACCAACAAGGACACCCTCGGGCCAAACCCATCATCGCAGACGCTCCCAGAAATGAACATGGAGGTAGGTGGGTCTGGTTCCTGCCAACATACACAGACAAAGGGTGTTGTACTAACAGGAGGGCGTTTAAGGTTCTTCAAACATGTTTGGTGCTCTATCACTAACAACAAGTTTATACTCAACAGTATCAGTGGATACAAAATTGAATTTAAACCAGGCATAGAACCGCCGGTTCAGCACATACCCCAAAGGGTATTCCTTCCCACAGAATTAGAGAAGGTAGAAGGACAAGCTGAATTAGATAGGCTCGTGTCCAAGGGCATCATTGAGAGGGCCAGACACGAGCCATTGGAATTTGTATCGAATATATTTATCAGAACCAAAAAAAATGGTGGATGTCGCATTATCATTGATTTGACATCACTAAATCAATCTGTTGAGTATCAACATTTCAAAATGGAGACATTTGTTACTGCCAGACAACTAATCTCCAAGGGATACTTCATGGCAAGCATAGACATTAAGGATGCTTACTATTTAGTACCCATTCATAAGGATCATTTCAGATATCTGAAATTTATCTGGATGGGGCAACAATGGCAGCATAGAGCATTACCCAATGGTTTAACGACAGCTCCCAGATTATTTACTAAAATTCTCAAAGTGGCCATGAAAAAATTAAGAGAACAAAAACACTTAGTCATGGCTTATTTGGATGATGTTCTCATATTGGGGAGAACCAGGGAACTAGCTGTCGCAGGAGTCTTAGCCACTAAACAACTCCTTGAAACATTGGGATTTGTTCTACACCCAGATAAATCAGTATTGAAGCCAACAACTAACATGGACTATCTAGGCTTCACCATCGACTCTATCCGTATGACTGTCACTCTGCCAAGGGACAAAAAGGCTGCATTAGCAGAAGCATGTAACAACTTAATCACAAAAACACAACCAAAGATCCGGCATGTTGCCAGAGTCATTGGTAGTATAGTAGCAGCATTTCCAGCTGCACAATATGGCCCCTGCATTATCAAAATTTACAGAGAGCAAGGACACATGCACTACGTCAAAGTAGGGGGCATTATGATCGAACTATGGATTTACCCGCTGAAGCCATATCAGAACTTCAGTGGTGGGTGGACAACATCTGGCACAGTTACAGTCCTATCGCCGTCACCAATCCTAACATAGTCATTACGACGGATGCCAGTGCTTTAGGCTGGGGAGCTACTAACTCTATATCCAGCACAGGTGGCAGATGGACTAATTCAGAGGCATCGCTACTACAGTCACTAGGCATAAATTATTTGGAGATGCTGGCCGCCTTTTATGGGCTAAAAGCATATGCATCCGATATGCGGCACGTACATGTCAGGTTAATGATTGACAACACGACGGTGGTGACTTACATCCAGCACATGGGTGGCATAAAATCAGTATCATGCGACAAATTGACTACTATAATCTGGCAATGGTGTGTCGAGAGACATATTTGGCTATCAGCTGCCTATTTACCAGGCAAGCTAAACACAGTGGCGGACACCAGGTCACGAAAATTCAATGATAACATCGAATGGATGTTAGACCCAAAAATATTTGCTAGAATTGTTAAGCAATATGGTACGCCAGATATAGATTTGTTTGCGTCTAGATTAAATCACCAGTTACCCATGTATGTGGCTTGGGAACCAGACCCAGAGGCAGCAGCGGTACATGCCTTCACGCTGGATTGGGGAAATTTCTTCTTCTATGCTTTCCCTCCCTTCTGCCTCATCAGCACTCTTAGTACCTCTCCCACAGAGCAGCCATTCCTGCCTATTAGCTTCCCATTGTGATGATGAACACACAGGCATCAAAAGTGCAAAAAGGATTTATTAAAGTTGAAAATGTGAATGACTCTTAAAATATAAGAACAATTTAAATGCTAAGGATGAGAATTATTAAAGTTATTTCTTGTTGTGCCTCTTGTTGTGTTCTGCTGCTCACTGCCTCTTGGTGACTATTTCCTGTTGATAAAAAGAGACAATTTTAATATAGAGAAAAGTCAGCGGTCAAATTTTAAGAAGGAAAATCTGAGAACTTATCTCAGAAGTCATCATTCAACAAAGCACTCTGTTAATGACAACATTCTTGGTCGATGTTCCCATCCTTCAGGAAACCTTTGACATTTCCCTTCATCTTTCAACCAAAAGGCGTAGTGTTGCTGCAAACATCACGAAGAGTTCTGTCCACCACTTCAAAGCTTTCTCTCCTAATCATCGGACATTCATCCCAAACAATACCTTTCACTTGCCTCATGAAATGTGCCGTCTTAGAGTTCTTCTCGATGTTGCAGAATGTATCCTCGGCCACTTGGATGGGTATCGTGAATCCAGAATGTGTGGTTCTTCCACCAGGCATTAATGGAGCTGCTATCTCAGAGGATACTACAGCAATCGCCACATCACGTTGACCACTAACTTTTCCTGACATAATGTCGAAAAAGCAGCCTAAAGACAATTTCAGTTGTTAATGAACACTGAAGAATTTGTGCAAAATATGTTTTCGAGGTGGGGGCTGTCAGGGTGGGGTGGGGTGGTAAACAGCGTGCAGCCAAGGGAGGGGGCCAGTTTCAGACAGGGGCTCTCATGCGCTAATGAGAAGGGCGGGGGCGGGGGTGTCCTTATGCAGAGGATGTGGGCAGCTTCTGTAAGGGGGCCCATCCTATAGCCAGGCGGATGCAGCATCTTGAGGTGGGGAATGTCAGTGGATGAGGGGTGGGGGGCAGTGAGCGATTTACTCATGACCTCTGGACTTACTCACTGCCTTGGGATAAACTCATGGCCTTTGGCCTGACTGACTCTCACGGCTTGTGGACTGACTGATGCCCGACTTCTGGAGTCACGTCCGACTTTTGTAAACTGGAAACTGTAACATCTACATTGAGGAACAATTTCTTCCTGACAGCCATCACATGGACTCATTCGCACACACACGCTCACATACACACACAGACTCATTCACACTCACACACAGACTGATTCGCACACACACTCTCACACACACACACACACACAGAGACTGATTCACACTCACATACTCATTCACACACATACACAGACTCGTGATTGTGAACGAAATCCCAAGTGTATGATCAATTGTTTATCCGAGTTCCCACGGGTATGACAAGTTTGCCATTTACTTGTCATTTCTGCGATGTTCCAAGTTCGTCTCCCGAGTTACTCTTGAGCCAATCCTGAATGAAGGTCTGTTTCAATAAGCAACAGTGTTATGTTTTAATAAGCAATTAAACCCCCTTTTCACGGTGCGACTTGACGCAAGAGGTAACCAGAGTTTGACATCGTGGGAAACTCGTGCGGTAACAATACGGCATTCGTGGACCACCGTGGCGCTAACGGCAGGTAATCGTGTACCTTGGGTACTCGGGAGAAAATTCAAACATGTTTGAATTTGTCCAAGAGTGACTTGTGCACTTGTGGTTGAGCATTGCAACATTTTATGAACGAAATGTCCCGTGCGATATCCGTAGTAACTCTTGCGGTCACCGTGGGAACTCCTGCGAACGGTGAACCCGGAAGTTTGATAGAGTGAATCCAGCCAGTTTGCTATTTACATACAAATCTAATAAAACTAGCTAAGCATTTCATTAATGTCAGTGTGTCTCTTTTTGTCTGAAAGCAGTTTCTAACTGGAGGAACTCCGCGGGCCAGGCAGCATCTACGGAGGGAAATTGACAGGCGAGCCTTTCCTCAGGCTGCCTTATCTCTCTACCCCCCCAACTCCCACCCACACACACAAATGCTGGAGAAACTCAGCGGGTGCAGCAGCATCTATGGAACGAAGGAAATAGGCAACGTTTCGGCCCGAAAAGTTGCTTATTTCTTGTGTATGTTTCAGAAGGAACAGCAGATGCCGGTTTAAAGAGAATGAGTTCGACGGCAGGCAGCATCTTTGGGGAGAAGGAATGGGTGACATTTCGGGTCGAGACCCTTCTGATATGCTGCTTGTCCCGCTGAGCTACATGTTGTGTCTATCTTCGTTTTAATCCAGCATCTGCAGTTCCTTCCTGGCCGAACCCGTTTGAAAGATGAGAGGCTGGGCGATATAAATCATTAATTGAATTAAATAACTAGATACCTGTCTAATCGTATCTACAGGATTGTACAGGCTAGATGGAGGAAGAATGTTCCCGATGTTGGGGGAGTCCAGAACCAAGGTCCCAGTTTTACAGTCTACCGTGGGAACTCTTTAATTACAGCGGGAAACCTTCAGTTTCCCAGGGGGTCGGGACGGGACTGGAGTTGGGAGGGAAAGGTGGGGGAGTCGAGGGAGAGGAGGGGGAGACAGAGGGGGGGGGGGTGTCTTCATTTACTGGCGGTGGGTTTCTGTCACTGAAACAGGCAGGTGAGATTTCGCATTCACCTTGTGTGTGCGTCTCTCTCTCTCTCTCTCTCTCTCTCTCTCTCTCTCTCTCTCTCTCTCTCTCTCTCTCTCTCTCTCTCTCTCTCTCTCTCCCTCCCTCCCTCCCTCTCACACAGGCATGACTGGAGGAACTCCGCGGGCCAGGCAGCATTTACGGAGGGAAATGGACAGAGAGAGAGGGGCAGTCCTGGTCAGTCCTTTGGAGATAGACACCAGTTGCTTGGAGCAACTCAGCGGGACAGGCAGCACCTCTGGAGAGAAGGAACGTAAATGCTGCCTGGCCCGCGGAGTTCCTCCATTCATGCCTGTGTGAGAGTG
>JAWMAR010000230.1:2430419-2447919 GCA_036785375.1 Leucoraja ocellata
CACATACGGTACTGTAGTGTCCGAAACCGAAAGACCCAACTGCTAGCATGTCATGCATAATCTTTAATTTCATTGGAGAGCACACAAACAAAAGCTTTTCACTTTACCTCGGTCTACTTGCCAATACAAAAATAGCCAAACTTCACCTAGCTTAGGTAAAGCAGCCAACATAATCAAGTTCTCTTCATTCCAGTTAAACCCTCTTTGAGTCATAGAGACATAAAGTGATACACTGTGGAAAAAGGCCCTTCGGCCCAACCTGTCCTCCTTGGCCAACGCGTACCAGCTATGGTAGACCCACCTGCCCGCGTTTGGTACAAATACCTCCAAACCATTACTGCCCCACTGTTTCATAGGTCGTCGGATAGATCCTGCCTTAACTACCTACTCTGAGAGCTTGTTCCTTACACCCACCACCCTTTGTATGAAAAATATACGTCTCAGATTCCTAATAACTCGTTTCCCCTTCACCTTAAAACGATGTCCCCAGGTCCTTTGTTTTCCCTACACTGGGCAAGGGACACTGTGCATCTACCGGATCTATTCCTCTCATGATGTTATACCGCTCTATCAGACCACCCCATGCCCGCTCCCGCTCCGAGGAATAGAGCCCCAGCCTAGTCAACCCTTCCCTAAAGCTCAGACCCTCTAGTCCTGGCAACATCCCCGTAAATCTTCTCAGTACCCGTTTCCTAACGTCTTTCCGATCTCATGGTGCCCAGAACAATACCCCAAATGTGGCCTCACTAACGTCCTGTGCACGTATACCTATACTCTCACCTCCGTCGTCACACTATTGGCTGTTCCACCGCAAAACCAGCGCATTGTTCCGATCTTCCAATGTTCTCGTTGTGGCCGTTTACTCTTTGCAAACGTAACGATGCAATGCTGTAAGATTATATTTTGCTCTCTGGTATTGTTCTCGTTACACTACTGCTTGTATTGACTGTAACTGGGTTGTACTCATGCATGGCACGCGTTGATGTATCTGGATAGCACGCACATAAAGGTTACCCTTTTCTCTGTATCCCGCTACACGTGCCAATAATATACTGTTATTATTCATATCATATTTGATAGGTGTCCAGCGACTGAAAATGACCGTCCGTCTGCCATTCATAGTAAAACCCAACCGCACAATGAGATGCTCATGAGATCAAAACATTGTGTCAAGTTGGAAAAGGGGAAATACCACGTGATCTGGAGGTCCTTGTTCATCAGTCACTGAAAGGAAGCATGCAGGTACAGCAGGCAGTGAAGAAAACGAATGGCATGCGGGAGTTCGTAACAAGAGGGGTTGCATTTGTAGAGGGCCCTAGTGAGACCACACATGGAGCAATGTGTGCAGTCGTGTTCCATAATTTGAGAAATGTCATTCTTGCTATTGAGGGAGTGCAGCGTAGGTTCACAAGGTTAATTCCTGGGATGGTGGGATTGTCATACACTGAGAATGGAGCGGCTGGGCTGGTACTCTCTGGAATTTAGAAGAATGAGGGATATCTTATTGAAACATAAAAGATTATTAAAAATTAACACGCTAGAGGCAGCAAACATGTTCCCGATTTTGAGGGAGTCCAAAACCAGGGGCCACAGTTTAGGAATAAGGCGTAAGCCATTTAGGACAGAGACGAGGTGAAACCTTTTCACACAGTAAGTGTGAGTCTGTGGAATTCTCTGAGCGCGATGTTGGTGGGTTCTCTGGATACTTAAAGAGAGAGCTTCATGGGGCTATTAAAGATAGCGGAGTCAGGGAGTACTGGGAGTATGCAGGAACGGGGTACTGATTGTGGATGATCATGCAGGGACATTTGGGACGGCGGTGCTGGCTCGAAGGGCCGAAGGGTCTTCTCCTGCACCTATTGTGTATTGTCTGTAGTCTATCATAAGTGATAGTCGCAGATTTAGGTCATACTCCACCGTTCATTCATGACTAGACATAAAATGCTGTAGTAACTCAACGACACAGGCAGCATCTCTGGAGAGAAGGAATAGGTGACGACTCGGGTCGAAACACTTCTTCAGAAGAGGCTGTGGTTCAATTGCACATCCACCAACGTTTACCCACCACCGTGTGTGAAGCAAGTGCTCATCAGGTTCCCACTCCATCGTTTTGCTCTCATCTAATGCTGAAGATAGACATAACATGCTTGTGTAACTCAGCGGTCCAGGCAGCATCGCTGCTGAAAATGGATCGGAGACGTTCGCATCGGGATCTTCTCTTAGAATGATCATAGGGAGGGACTGGAAGCACGAGAACAAAAACAGGACAAAACAGGACGGGCGACAGAAAAGGAGATAGACACATATTGTTCGAGTAACTCAGCGGGACAGGCAACATCTCTGGATAGAAGGCATGGGTGACGTTTCTTCACAATAAGTGTCTCGACCTGCAAATTCACCCATTCCTTCTAACCAGAGACGATGCTTGTGCCGCTGAGTTAATCTAATATTTTGCCTATATCTTCGGTGTAAACCAACATCTGCAGTTCCTTCCTACAGCAGAAAATAAGGTTCCCTGATAGGCCGATTCTTGCCTCCACACAGATGTGAACCCAAGAAGGATACACATTTGTGATCCGTGGAACAGGTTATTGGACTTTAGTGAAGGTAGGGTGGGGGGGGGGGGGGGGGGGGGGGAGGGTGAGTGAAGGACGAACGAGTGCAGAGGGTAGGGAGGTGTCTGTAGGTTAGCTGGAAGAATTGAACGTTCATTCCACTGGGCTGTAAGGTACCCAAACGACATGTTAGGTGCTGTGCCTGCAATTTGCGTGTTGCCATGATTTGGTAATGGAAGAGGCCAAAGGCAGATCGGTCCGAAGTGGAAGGGGAAGAGAAGCTAATGTGCGTAGTCAACCGGGAGATCCAGTTGGCATTTTTCAGACCGAACGTACGTGTGTCATGAAATGGTCCCCGAGTGTAGGCTGTGTCATAGACGGATCGCTCACGCTGGAGATATACACTAAATGCTGGAGTATCTCAGCGGTCCAGGCAGCATGTCCGGAGAAAATGTATAGGTGACATTTCGGGTCGAAAATTGCGGGGAACAAAACCGCAGAGCACTCCAGCAGTGATGACACCAAGGCACTGCTATATTGTAATATCGTACCATTTGCGGGCAACTTCCGCCTAACATTTGCGATATACATGTTACGGTGAACTATTCGGTGTCATCTACGACCTTCTATGAATCACATAGTTTTGCACATTTATCAGCAACAGCTTCCTCAGCCTCAAAGACAAAAACAACTGGGTTTTCTTGTTAATTGGCATACAATAGGCCACATCTCAGTGAATCTGCTCTTGATCTGCACCAGTGCAATTAGGTATTTCGTTTCGTATGATACCCAGAACAGATTGCAGATGTTGGAATATTGGCAGAAGAAAATGTTGGTAGAACTGGTCTGGTCAGGCAGCAATTATAAACGACCAGTTCTTATGGTGTTGCAATGCCTCTGGTTCATGACTCTCCCAATGGCGGAAACATCTCAACACCAGCCGTGGCAATGCTCTTAAATATATTCAAAAAAAGAATATAAAAATATCCTGTTTATTCGAGGCAGTGTGAATATTGCTTGTCAGATAAGATACCTTAAACCAATGGTTTGTCTCAAGCATCTATGCATTGTGATTTATTGTTTATTATGAAGAGAAATGAATTGGAGAGGGCCGAATGGCCTACTCCTGCACATATTGTCTATTGTCTATTGCCTATTGTCTATTGACACAAAGCTGGGTGGCAGTGTGAACTGTGAAGAGGATGTTAGGAGGTTGCACGGTGACCTGGATAGGTTGAGTGAGTGGGCAGGTGCGTGGCAGATGCAGTATAATACAGATAAATGTGAGGTTAACCACTTTGGCGGCAAACACATGGCGGCAGATTATTATCTCAATGGGGGTAGGTTAGATAAGAGGGAGGTGCAGCGAGACCTGGGTGTCCTTGTACACCGGTCACTGAAAGTCGGCTTATAGGTACAGCAGGCAGTGAAGAAAGCTAATGGAGTGTTGGCCTTCATAACAAGAGGAGTTCAGTATAGGAGTAAAGAGGATCTTCTGCAGTTGTATAGGGCTCTGGTGAGACCACATCTGTAGTATTGTGTACAGTTTTGGTCTCCTCATTTGAGAAAGGACATCCTTGTGATTGAGGCAGTGCAGCGTAGGTTCACAAGATTTATCCTGGAATGGCGGGACTATCATATGAGGAAAGATTGAAACAACTAGGCTTGTATTCACTGGAGTTTAGAAGGATGAAGGGGTGATCACATAGAAACATCTGAAATTATAAAAGCACTGGACAAACTAGATGCAATAAAAATAATCCCAATGTTGGTCGAGTCCAGAAGCAGAGGCCACAGTCTCAGAATAAAGGGGAGGTCATTTAAGACTGAGGTGTGAAAAAGCTTTTTCACCCAGAGAGTTGTGAATTTATGGAATTCCCTGCCACAGAGGGAAGTGGAGGCAAAGTCACTGGATGGGTTTAAGAGTGAGTTAGATAGAGCTCTAGGGCTAGTGGAGTCAAGCGATATGGGAGAAGGGTTATTGATGGGGGACGATCAGGCCACGATCACAATGAATGGCGGTTCTGGCTCGAAGGGCCGAATGGCCTTTCTTGCACCTATTTTCTACGTTTCTATGTTTCTATGTCTACAGGTGGCACGATTATCGAGTTTGGATTTATTGAAACGAACTTTCCGGCAAAATCCCATCTACACTCTGATTAGATGATATTTAATAAGTTATGAGGATGCATCGCAGCCTGGTTTGGGAAGAGATCCATCCATTACCGCAAACACATGCAGGTGTGACGTAGATCAGAGCATCACGCCAAGCAACCTCCATTCCATTGATTCCATCGACACTTCATGCTGCATCTGCAAGTCCGCCAGCATGATCATAGACCGTCAATGACTCCGTTCAATCCCTCTTCTCCCCTCTTCCATCATCAAGGCTTAGATAAGTTTGAAAACGCATGCCTCGAGATTCAAGAACAGTTCCTCCCCAACCGCTACCAGACAAATAACGGACGTCTTCTCAGCCACAGAGCGGCATTGGCCTTCGTCTACCTCATTGGAAACGTTAGGAATATCATTAACCGAACTTTACCGGATTCCAATGTTATATAGGTCTCACTTGCCACGCCCCCCAGGCAATTGGGACACTTTCCACACTCCTCCCCTGAGCTCTTGGGAGATACACCTTCATTTAATCTGCTCCCACAATCTATCACTAGGCATAAATACCTGAGATCATCAGCAAATGGGTGCCGAATAATTCGTTTTACATTCTATCGGTTCGATAGTAGTTCTGAGTTAGAAACATAGAAACATAGAAACATAGAAATTAGGTGCAGGAGTAGGCCATTCGGCACTTCGAGCCTGCGCCGCCATTCAATATGATCATGGCTGATCATCCAACTCAGTATCCCGTACCTGCCTTCTCCCCATATCCTCTGATCCCCTTAGCCACAAGGGCCACATCTAACTCCCTCTTAAATATAGCCAATGAACTGGCCTCAACTATCCTCTGTGGCAGAGAGTTCCAGAGATTCACCACTCTCTGTGTGAAAAACAGTTCTTCTCGTCTCGGTTTTAAAGGATATCCTCCTTATCCTTAAGCTGTGACCCCTTGTCCTGGACTTCACCAACATCGGGAACAATCTTCCTGCATCTAGCCTGTCCAACCCCTTAAGAATTTTGTAAGTTTCTATAAGATCCCCTCTCAATCTCCTAAATTCTAGAGAGTATAAACCAAGTTTATCCAGTCTTTCTTCCTAAGACAGTCCTGACATCACAGGAATCAGTCTGGTGAAACTTCTCTGCACTCCCTCTATGGCAATAATGTCCTTCCTCAGATTTGGAGACCAAAACTGTACGCAATACTCCAGGTGTGGTCTCACCAAGACCCTGTACAACTGCAGTAGAACATCCTTGCTCCTATACTCAAATCCTTTTGCTGTGAAAGCTAACATACCATTCGCTTTCTTTACTGCCTGCTGCACCTGCATGCCTACCTTCAATGACTGGTGTACCATGACACCCAGGTCTCGCTGCATCTCCCCCCTTCCCAATCGGCCACCATTTAGATAATAGTTCCGTCGGTTCCAGCTCTATATCTTTCGGCTCCATTCGAGTTTGGATGTTTGTTATTTTACAGGACTTCTCGGTGAGCCTGCATTCGAGTCCTTTCCATTTCGGGGCCTTCTGACAGATTAGTCATCGAGCCTGCGCTTGGTCACACCGACGTAGAGAAGCTGATATCTGGAACAGGTGATACAGGAGGGGAGCATTGCTCAAGGTGCAAGTGAATATCTGCCTCACGTGGAAAGACTGTATGAGTACTTCGATGGAGTCGAGGTTGGGGAGGTAAAGGGACAGGTGTTGCATCTCCTGAGGTTGCAGGTGAAAGTACCGAGGGAGCGTGTGATTTGGGTGGGAAGGGATGAGATGACCACGGAGATTCGGGGGGAACGCTCTCAGCGGACAGCAGAAACGGGTGGAGATGGGAAGGTGTGACCAATAGTGGGATCCCGTTGGAGGTGGCGAACATTATAGAGGAGTTCTAGACGAAGTGGGACCCGTTGGGTCCCAGCATCACACTGGAGGGCTGGTCACCCAATGGATTATTCCACCTCTCCACCAATTCCAATATTGCTGGCCAGTGGGGGCACTTTCTGTTGCGCTAATATGAGTGTTGTGGGCCGCTGGTACTGGTTTCCAGAGGGCTAGTATGGAGTTTGTGGGCCGAATGGATTTTTGGGCTGGCCGCTCAGTCACCGCGGGCTAGCAGCTCAATCACTGAGGCCTGGCAGTACAATCACTCGGACCTGGCAGGCTGGCGGCTGAAAAACTGCCAGAAATTCTGCCCAAAACAGGTTTCAGACTGTAAGAGAGAAGGGGGAAGAGGGTGGACTGGATGGACATTTGGGCTGGCACTTCAGTCACTTATGGCTGGTGGGCTGGCAGTTCACTAACTCACGGCTCGTGGGCTGGCAGTGCAGTCACTCACGCCTGGTACGCTGGCAGTTCACATAGTCACCCCACCTACCTTCACCCCCCCCCCACTCTGCTCCTTGCCGTTTTCCTCCCACCCACACATTCAGTGCATCTCCCCACAACCTCCCCCCATGCACTCTTAGTGGCTCTCCCACAGAGCAGCCATTCCTGCCTATTAGGTTCCTATTGTGATGAAGAACACACAGGCATCAAAAGTGAAAAAAGGATTTATTAAAGTTTAAAACGTGAATGACTCTTAAAATATAAGAACAATTTAAATGTTAAAGATGAGAATTATTAAGTACATAATAATACACGGAATGTGTATCCTTCTTGCGTTCATATCTGTATTGAGGCAAGAATCGGCCTATCAGGGAATCTTATTTTCTGCTGTAGTAGGAACTGCAGATGTTTGTTTACACCGAAGATATGGGCAAAATATTAGATTAACTCAGCGGCACAAGCATCGTCTCTGGTTAGAAGGAATGGGTGAATTTGCAGGTCGAGACACTTCTTGTGAAGAAACGTCACCCATGCCTTCTATCCAGAGATGTTGCCTGTCCCGCTGAGTTACTCGAACAATATGTGTCTATCTCCTTTTCAGTCGCCCGTCCTGATTTGTCCTGTTTTTGTTCTCGTGCTTCCAGTCCCTCCCTATTATCATTCTAAGAGAAGATCCCGATGGAAAACGTCGCCGATCCATTTTCAGTAGCGATGCTGCCTGGACCGCTGAGTTACACTAGCATGTTATGTCTATCTTCAGCATTAGATGAGAGCAAAACGATGGATTGGGAACCTGATGAGCACTTGCTTCACACAGGGTGGTGGGTAAACGTTGGTGGATGTGCAATTGAACCACAGCCTCTTGTGAAGAAGTGTTTCGACCCGAGTCGTCACCTATTCCTTCTCTCCAGAGATGCTGCCTGTGTCGTTGAGTTACTACAGCATTTTATGTCTAGTCATGATTGAACGGTGGAGTATGACCTAAATCTGCGACTATCACTTATGATAGACTACAGGCAATACACAATAGGTGCAGGAGAAGACCCTTCGGCCCTTCGAGCCAGCACCACCATCCAAAATGTCCCTGCATGATCATCCACAATCAGTACCCCGTTCCTGCATACTCCCAGTACTCCCTGACTCCGCTATCTTTAATAGCCCCATGAAGCTCTCTCTTTAAAGTATCCAGAGAACCCACCAACATCGCGCTCAGAGAATTCCACAGACTCACACTTACTGTGTGAAAAGGTGTTTCCTCGTCTCCGTTCTAAATGGCTTACGCCTTATTCCTAAACTGTGCCCCCTGGTTTTGGACTCCCTCAAAATCGGGAACATGTTTGCTGCCTCTAGCGTGTTAAACTTTTAAGAATCTTTTATGTTTCAATAAGATATCCCTCATTCGTCTAAATCCCAGAGAGTACAAGCCCAACCGCTCCATTCTCTCAGTGTATGACAATCCCACCATCCCGGGAATTAACCTTGTGAACCTACGCTGCACTCCCTCAATAGCAAGAATGCCATTTCTCAAATTATGGAAACACGACTGCACACATTACTCCATGTGTGGTCTCACTAGGGCCCTCTACAAATGCAAACCCTCGTGTTATGAAGGCCAGCATGCCATTCGTATTCTTCACTGCCTGCTGTACCTGCATGCTTCCTTTCAGTGACTGATGAACAAGGACTTCCAGATCCCGTGGTACATTGGCACGTGTAGCGGGATACCGAGAAAGGGTAACCTTTGTGTGCGTGCTATCCAGATACATCAACGCGTACCATGCATGAGTACAACCCAGTTACAGTCAATACCAGCAGTGGTGTAACGAGAACAATACCAGAGAGCAAAATATAATCTTACAGCATTGCATCGTTACGTTTGCAAAGAGGAAACGGCCACAACGAGAACATTGGAAGATCGGAACAATGCGCTGGTTTTGCGGTGGAACAGCCAATAGTGTGATGACGGAGGTGAGAGTATAGCGTATACGTGCACAGGACGGTGGTGAGGCCACATTTGGGGTATTGTTCTGGGCCCATGAGATCGGAAAGACGTTATCAAGTTGTAAAACGGTACTGAGAAGATTTACGGGGATGTTGCCAGGACTAAGAGGGCCTGAGCTTTAGGGAGGGGTTGACTAGGCTGGGGCTCTATTCCTTGGAGCGGGAGAGGGCGAGGGGTGGTCTTATAGAACGGTATAACATCATGAGAGGAATAGATCCGGTAGATGCACAGAGTCGCTTGCCCAGTGTAGGGAAAACAAAGGACCAGGGGATATAGTTTTAAGGTGAAGGGGAAACGAGTTGTTAGGAATCTGAGACGTATATTTTTTCACACAAAGGGTGGTAGGTGTAAGGAACAAGCTCTCAGAGTAGGTAGTTAAGGCAGGATCTAACCGACGATTTATGAAACAGTGGGACCGTTAATGGTTTGGAGGTATTTGTACCAAATACGGGCAGGTGGGACTACCATAGCTGGGACACGTTGGCCAATGAGGACAGGTTGGGCCGAAGGGCCTTTTTCCACAGTGTATCACTTTATGTCTCTATGACTCAAAGAGGGTATAACTGGAATGAAGAGAACTTGATTATGTTGGCTGCTTTACCCAAGCTAGGTGAAGTTTGGCTATTTTTGTATTGGCAAGTAGACCGAGGTAAAGTGAAAAGCTTTTGTTTGTGTGCTCTCCAATGAAATGAAAGATTATGCATGACATGCTAGCAGTTGGGTCTTTCGGTTTCGGACACTACAGTACCGTATGTGTCATCTGCACATAATTTCCACTTGGGAATGTGATCTATGTTTAATTCATTTGAATGGCTTTACCAAACTTCTGACTTAAAATCATTCTTCTTTTTAAGATCAGGAAATGATTAGATCGATGACCATTGGTTTGAGGAGAAGGGGAAAAGTTTGAAATGGAATCTGAGGAGTAACGTTTTCACATAAAGGCTGGTGGGTGTGTGGAACGAGCTGCCGGAGGAGGCTGTTGAGGCAGGGACTATCGCGAAGTTTAAGAAACAGTTAGACAGGTGCATGCATAGGACATGTTTGGAGCCTTATGGGTTGAAACGCGGGCAAGTGGGAGGACATCGGACATGTTGACCGGTGAGGTCAAGTTGGGCCTAAGGGCATGTTTCCACGCTGTATCTACGACTCCATGGCTCTAATAGGAAATGACCGTGATGAAGTACCCATGATCCACCTGTGTACCATCTGCACATAATTCCTACTTGGGAGTGTGGTCCGATGACTCACTCATTTGAGTCTCTCAATGGAATCTGTGAGTAAAAAGTAATCTGCCAAAGCCGAGACAGCGGGGGACTGTCGTCATTTGTTGTTTTCATTGCAAATTTCACAATGTATCTTTGCACAGTTTTCCAATATCGCTCCCTATGGAGATTCTGTATTTTTTTTCCATGTCGCCATTTTCAATGTCGTGATGCTGCAAAATCAGTATCCTTGTCAAGATCCGATAAGGTACAAAAACTCTGGGATTGTGAATGAGCGCGACAACATGTCGATCGCTTGCCCGCAACAAGGGTGTACACAGACACTGCTGGAGAGATATTATAGCGTGGAGAAGATACTGTACCTGATCATTGCGGTAATTGGAGTACCCGGTAAGTGACGGCGAAGTTTCAAATGTATGGAGAGAAGGCAGGTACGGGATACTGAGTTGGATGATCAGCCATGATCATATTGAATGGCGGTGCAGGCTCGCAGGGCCGAATGGCTTACTCCTGCACCTAATTTCTATGTTTCTATGTATCCACCTCCCGTTGTTCTTTTTTGTGGCAGAGACACGCCCGCCTCAATATGATCCTGGCTGATCATCCAAAATGATGCTTTCATACTTTCTCTCCATATCCCTTGATTCCGTTAGCCCTAAGAGCGATATCTAAATTATTTGAATATATTTAGTGAATAGGTCTCCATTGCCTTCTCTGGCAGATAATTCTACAGATTCAAAACTCTTTGGATGAGAAAGTTTTCCTTCGTCTCAGTCCTAATGACCTACCCCTTATTATTAGACTGTGACTCCTGGATCTGGACACTCCGAACATCGGTAACATTTTCCTGCATCTGGCCTGTCCAATCCCTTAAGAATTTTATGTTTCTATACAATACCCTCTCATCCTTCTAAATTCCAGTAGAAACATTGAAACATAGAGAATAGGTGCGGGAGTAGGCCATTCGTCCCTTCGAGACATAGAAACATAGAAGCATAGAAATTAGGTGCAGGGGTAGGCCATTCGGCCCTTCGAGCCTGCACAGCCATTCAATATGATCATGGCTGATCATCCAACTCAGTATCCCGTACCTGCCTTCTCTCCATACCCTCTGATACCCTTAGCTACAAGGGCCACATCTAACTCCCTCTTTAATATAGCCAATGAACTGGCCTCAACTACCCTCTGTGGCAGAGAGTTCCAGAGATTCGCCACTCTCTGTGTGAAAAAAGTTCTTCTCATCTCGGTTTTAAAGGATTTCCCCTTTATCCTTAAGCTGTGCCCCTTGTCCTGGACTTCCCCAACATCGGTAACAATCTTCCTGCATCTAGCCTGTCCAACCCCTTAAGAATTCTGTAAGTTTCTATAAGATCCCCTCTCAATCTCCTAAATTCTAGAGAGTATAAACCAAGTCTATCCAGTCTTTCTTCATAAGACAGTCCTGACATCCCAGGAATCAGTCCGGTGAACCTTCTCTGCACTCCCTCTATGGCAATAATGTCCTTCCTCAGATTTGGAGACCAAAACTGTACGCAATACTCCAGGTGTGGTCTCACCAAGACCCTGTACAACTGCAGTAGAACCTCCCTGCTCCTATACTCAAATCATTTTGCTATGAAAGCCAACATACCATTCTCTTTCTTTACTGCCTGCTGCACCTGCATGCCTACCTTCAATGACCGGTGTACCATGACACCCACGTCTCGCTGCATCTCTCCCTTTCCCAATCGGCCACCATTTAGATAATAGTCTGCTTTCCCGTTTTTGCCACCAAAATGGATAACCTCACATTTATCTACATTATACTGTATCTGCCAAACATTTGCTCACATCACCGCCATTCAATATGATCATGGCTGATCATCCAACTCAGTATCCTGTACCTTCCTTCTCTCTATACCCCCTGATCCCTTTAGCCACAAGGGCCACATCTAACTCCCTCTTAAATATAGCCAATGAACTGGCCTCAACTACCTTCTGTGGCAGAGAGTTCCAGAGATTCACTACTCGCTGTGTGAAAATGTTTTTCTCATCTCGGTCCTAAACGCATTCTTCTTTATCCTTAAACTGTGACCCCTTGTCCTGGACTTCCCCAACATCGGGAACAATCTTCCTTCATCTACCCTGTCCAACCCCTTATGAATTTTGTAAGTTTCTATAAGAACCTCCCTTAATCTTCTAAATTCCAGCGAGCACAAGCCGAGTCTATCCAGCCTTTCTTCATACACAATACTCCAGGTGTGGTCTCACCAAGACCCTGTACAACTGCAGTAGAACCTCCCTGCTCCTATACTCAAATCCTTCTGCTATGAATGCTAACATACCATTGGCTTTCTTCACTGCCTGCTGCAGCTGCATGCCTGCTTTCAATGTCTGGTGCATCATGACACCTAGTTTCGCAGCTGATCTTTGTTGTACAAGAATATGTGAGGTGCATCAATTCTCTCAGTATATCAGTATATCAATCCTCTCAGTGAAATATGTTTGAATTAGCGCTGTTATTTTTCATATTTTCAGACAGCTAAAACGAACGCTCTTTCTTTCTCACCGCCGGGACGCACTGGAATGTTCTTCTTGCCCATAGTTGTTGTCCCAGTGCTAGGGACAGGCAGGTCTCCGGGAGGGACGGTGTGACTGGGATGGTGTTTACATTGTGAAGTTCACTGTGACTGAGTTAGTGATCTGGATGAACACCCGCTCCTGTGGACAAGTCTCACTGTGGAGTCTGTCTGACACAGTCGGATTCCACCGCCTGTTGGTCAATAATTGGATCGATGTCCTGAACCAGTGGCCGCGGATCTACCGGCGTGTATTGTTACCGAACTGAACTCACTGTGTGGAATGAATCCATTAACGGAGCCACTTTGCTGCCGGATTCTAAGTTGTCCCTGCCTTCCCTCTGGAACTCTCCTCGTTCCCAGAGTCCTGGTTAAACTCGGCCGGTCACGGTTAGATCTGTGACACCGGCCCCATCAGAGACTGTGGGCAGCAACAGGGTTAACCCTGAAAAGACAATTGCGCCTATTGTAATGGGTGGCTACTCGTTCCCTCCCTCCCCGCCCTTTACCCCGCCCACCCGTCAACTTATCTATTTTCCCCTGAAGCAGGCAGGCAGGTCGGGCACAGTCGGAGTTTGTGACATTGTTAAACTTGCAGCCGCGCACCGACTCCAACACTCCCGATCTTTAGCTGAAAGTCGAGCCGTGTTCACCCTCCGAGAATGTGTTAAGTTAATGCCATGTGTCCCTTCCCTTCACTTTCCGCAGTGAATTTAGTGGCGATTGTGATCCTATCCCGGGGAAAGTGCGGCCTCTCCACCTGCACCACTCGCTACCTGGTGGCCATGGCAGCGACCGATCTACTGGTCCTTATCATCGAGGTAATTTTACATCGGATCCGATATTATTACTTTTATTGGAGTTTCCTATCCATCACCCCTGTGTGCAGTGTTGTCCTTGTACTGAGGTACGCAGCTATACACTGTTCTGTCTGGTTTACCGTCACTTTCACCTTTGATCGGTTTGTCGCCATTTGTTGCCAGAAGCTGAAAACTAAATATTGCACCGGGAAAACTGCGGCTGCGGTTCTGGCAACAGCCGGCGTTCTGCTCTGTCTGAAAAACCTTCCCCGTTACTTCACAAAAGGACCAGAAACAATCATCGACAATGTCCCGTGGGGCTGTACCATGTTGGCCAGTTATTTTACTGACCCCGGGTGGGTGGCATTTGACTGGATCGACACGGTGTTAACTCCGCTCCTCCCTTTCGCTGTAATCCTGCTGCTCAACGCTCTGACAGTCCGGCACATTTTAGTGGCCAGTCGGGTCCGTAAGGGGCTGAGGGGTGAGAGCAAGGGGGAGAACCGCAGTGACCTGGAGATGGAGAGCAGGGGGAGGTCTGTGGTTTTACTCTTCACCATCTCCGGCAGCTTCATCCTCCTGTGGCTGACGTGTGTTGTATTCTTCGTCTATTATCAGATCACAGGAATTGGGACTGGCCTGAAGGATTATGAAAATATATTTTTAAACGTCGGGTCTTTGCTGAGGAATCTCAGCTGCTGCACAAACACATTTATTTACGCGGCGACTCAGTCCAAGTTTAGGGAGCAGATGAAGAGCGCGGTGAAATATCCCCTCACCTCAGTGCATCGACTCATTAATAAATCCCCGCCCTGAGCGCATCCCAGAGGCGGCTGCAGTCTCTCCGCTCCGGGCACCGGCTCCTGACATTCACCGCCGGATCTTGCAGGTGTCAGTTCCGGGCGGATGATCCCATCGACGGCCCCGCTCCACGACCTCCAAACCGTCACAGCGAGATATGTCACATTTCCCCAATCGTCCCGTCTACCTCCGCAGTGGGGACCGGTCCGGGATCAACTCTACCCTGGGACCACGCTGCCTGTGTGTGTGTGTGTGTGTGTGTGTGTGTGTCTCTCTCTCTCTCTTTCTCTCTCTCTCCTCTCTCTCTCTCTCTCTCTCTCTCTCTCTCTCTCTCTCTCTCTCTCTCTCTCTCTCTCTCTCTCTCTTTCTTTCTCTCTCTCCCTCCCCCTCTCTCTCCCACCCCACACATCCACACACAGACAGTCAGTCAGTCAAAGGAACCCCACTCTGTGTGTGTGTACGTGCCTCTGTCTCTCACTATCACAGTCAGAGTGAAGTACTCCCCCCGCAGTCTCTCCGCGGCCACTCCACAGACAGGGTGCATCTGCAACCCTCAGGCTGCCCAGGAAGTCATACACGAATTCGGTGGCGGGCTCCGGGGCACCTGCCCCGGGTCGACTCGCACTGACCTGCTGGCATCGCCGACGTGAAGACAGTGCAAAACCCCCGCGCCCGATGCAATGGGCGGGGAGCTGGAGAAGGAGGGAAGGGGTCACACATATGGCCGGGAAGCAGAGGGGTGTGGGTGGGGATGGCGACAGACAGGGCCAACGATGAGATGGAGAAACACCGACGTGCAAAGGAGACCTACAATAGTGCATGATCTCTCTCTCGTGTTATGTTAGGTGATTGTCGCCTGCCCGCTGTTTCTCACGCTAAAGCCTTGTGTTGCCCTTCATGTTGGCGTGGAGGGAGAGGGGGTATTATGCTGCTTGATCGCCCCCTGCTATCCCAGGGACAGAGAGACACAGCGGCTTTAGAGACTGGTGGGCAATCACTACCAAAGTGTCTGCCCACGCAGTCAGTACACCTCTCCTACACTAAGATCATCCTGCAGAGATTGGTCCCAGCCTAACCCAAGAGCCATGTCACCCCAGACAGATTAATGACGCTCCCCCCCCCCCCCCCCCCCCCAACCTCTCTCCACCTCAACTCACGCCTGGGCACCAAAGCACCTCAGACGGCGAACACTGAGCTCCGTCGCCCAACAATCTGATGTGCACATCCGGCAAATATTCAAAGATTTCATCTTCCGTCTCCCCGCAGTGTGTAGACATGGCAGTAAATTCAATTAAAATATATCAAACCTGTGTGTTTCGAACAAATCATAATTATAACTGCTCTGGCACTGGACGGTGCGCTTTGTCCCTTTGTTAGTCACATCAATAGATGCGGCCGCGCTGAATGCTATCTTTAAACCAAAGCCGCAGGATGGAGATGTCTTTATAACACTGTTGGTTAAAACATAACACTGTTGCTTATTGAAACAGACCTTCATTCAGGATTGGCTCAAGAGTAACTCGGCAGACGAACTTGGAATATCGCAGAATGACAAGTAAATGGCAAACTTGTCGTACCCGTAGGAACCTAGTTAAACTATTGATCATACACTTGGGATTTCGTTCACAATCACGAGTCTGTGTATGTGTGTGAATGAGTATGTGAGTGTGAATCAGTCTGTGTGTGTGTGTGTGTGTGAGAGTGTGTGTGCGAATCAGTCTGTGTGTGAGTGTGAATGAGTCTGTGTGTGTGAATGAGTCAGTGTGTGTGGAAATGTGTATGATAATGAGGCTGTGTGCGTGTCTGTGAGTGTGTGTATGTATGAGTCTGTGTGTGTATACATATGGGAGTGTGTGTATATGAGTGTGTGTATATGAGTCTGTGCGTGTGTGTGTGTGAGTGTCTGTGTTTGTGTACGTGTGAGTCTGTGTGAGGTGGAGTGTGTGTGTGATCTACAAATAGTACAAATAATATAGTCTTTCGTAATTCAGAGCTTATTTGTTATGTTTAATAACGTGATGGCTGTCAGGAAGAAGCCGTTCCTCAATGTATATGTTACAGTTTCCAGTTTACAAAAGCCGGACATGACTCCAGAAGTCGGGCATCAGTCAGTCCACACGCTGTGAGAGTCAGTCAGGCCAAAGGCCATGAGTTAATCCCAAGGCAATGAGTGAGACCAGAGGTCATGAGTAAATCGCTCACTGCCCCCCAACCCTCATCCACTGACGTTCCCCACCTCAAGATGCTGCCCTCCGCCTGGCTATAGGATACGCCCCCTACTGAAGCTGCCCACATCCTCTGCATGAGGGCACCCCCCACCCCCCTTCTCATTAGCTCATGAGAGCCCCTGCCTGAAGGTGGTCCCCTCCCTTGGCTGCACGATGTTTACCACCCCCACCCCACCCTGACAGCCCCCACCTGGAAAAAATGTTTTGCACAAAATCTTCAGTGTTCATTAACAACTGAAATTGTCTTTAGGCTGCTTTTTCAACATCATGTCAGGAAATGTTAGTGGTCAAGGTGATGTGGCTATGGTGTAGTATCCTCTGGGATAGCAGCTACATTTCTGCCTGGTGGAAGAACTAGACATTCTCGATTCAAGATACACATCCAAGTGGCCGAGGATACATTGTGCAACATCGAGAAGAACATACGATGGCACATTTCACGAGGCAAGTGAAAGTCATTGTTTGGGATGAATGTCCAATGATTAGGAGAGAATGCTTTGAAGTTGTGGACAGAACTCTTCCAGATGTCTTCAGCAACACTAAGCATTTTGATGCCTCAGTGACTGAGCTGCCAGCCCTCAGTGATTGAGCTGCCAGCCCAAAAATCCATTCCGCCCACAAACTCCATACTAGCCCTCTGGAAACCAGTACCTTTGGCCCAACATACTAGCTCAACATAAATATGGAGGGAAATGTCAAAGGTTTCCTGAAGGATGGAACATCGCCCAAGAATATTGTCATTATTAGCGTGCTTCGTTGAATGATGACTTCTGAGATATTCTCAGATTTTCCTTCTTAAAATTTGACCGCTGACTTTATATTAAAATTGTCTCTTTTTTATCAACAGGAAATAGTCATCGAGAGGCAGTGAGCAGCAGAACACAACAAGACGC
>JAWMAR010000230.1:2450419-2460419 GCA_036785375.1 Leucoraja ocellata
GGCAACCTCTGGAGACTTTGCGCCCCACCCAAGGTTTCCGTGCGGTTCTCGGAACTTGCAGGTGGTTGCCGGAGGTTGCAGGAAGCAGGTAGGGAGACTGACAAAAACCTCCGGGAACCGCACAAAAACCTTGGGTGGGGCGCAAAGTCTCCAGAGGTTTCCATTCAGGTTTCCTAAGTGGGACAGGGGCATTAGGTGACTGGTTGCGGATTCCCCTCCCCACTAGCACTTCAGGCACAAGCCACACAGAGGGACACTAATAGATACATTGGGACACACTGGGAAATACCCCAAGATAGATTTTTGATTAGTACAGGTGTCAGGAGTAGAATGGGGTTAAGAGAGATAGATCAGCCACAATTGAATGGCGTAGCAGGAATAAAGAGTTGGCGGAGGACTTTAGGAGAGGAACACCCCTGTCCACTGTCTCCATCACTGGTGTGAATGTGGACTTTACCAGGGAGTACAAATACCTTGGAGTGTACCTGGAAACTGGGCTGGTCCAAGAACGCTGAGGCTCTGTAAAAGAAGGGACGGAGCCTGCTGTACTTTTTGAGAAGGCTCCGCTCCTTCACCGTCAGCAGTAAGATGCTCCAGATGTCCTACCAATCGGTGCTTGCCAGTGCCTTCTTCTTTGCTGCCGTGTGCTGGGGGAGCAGGGCGAAGGCCGTGGACCTCAATAGGATCAACAAACTCATCGGGAAGGCTGGCTCCGTCCTGGGGGTGGAGTTTGATTCATGGGAGATGGTCACGGAAGCTCGTCAAACGTCATAGCATCCTGGACAATACAGCTCACCCCCTCCGTGACACACTGGTCAACCCGAGGAGCGCCTTCAGCAACAGACTGGTTCCACCAAGATGCAGGACTGAACGCCCCAGGAGATCATTCTTCCCTGTGGCTATCAAACTGTACAACCCCCCCCCCCTCTTCTGTCGTGGGCTAGAATGGGACTGACTTCCCACTCCCCCCCCCCCCAACTTTGCTCATCCAGAATCCTTTCCACCCGTTACTTTCATTTCATTACATTTCATTTTGGGTTGGAACCCTTCACAGCTTCAGCCTTCCTCGTGCGCTACTGGAGTCTGCACTGGGTCAAGTGAAAACCAAGTCTGAAATCTCCTAATTTCTTATTTGACAAAAAAATATTGATTGAATACCAAGCTTCAGATCATGAGGGGAAAGGTAGGGTAAATATATAGTAATTTACCCAGAATCAAGAACCAGAGGACCTTGCTTTGAGTTAAGAGGGGAATATTTTAATATGGACCTGAGGGGCAAGTTTTTCACACAAAGGGTGGTGGATATTTGAAATAAGTTTCCAAAGGAGGTAGTTGAATCACATTTAACTGTGGTGTGTACAGTTCTGCAGATACAGTATACAGTATGTCTGCGTATACAGTCCTACAGTATGTCTCTACAGCAGAACTAACGCAGAAATATCACCCCATGAGCACTAATGTGACATGTAAAGTGCTTGCCATGTCGCAAACATTCCAACATCTAGGCAGTTGAAAGTGCTGAAAGTGTACTCCACTCTCCCGGGAGCTCCCAGGAGCAAAGCTTATTAAGATGGGTGTAATTTGGTGGACTGTGAGTACCTCTGGCCTACTCCTGCACCTATTTTCTATGAATCTATTCTATGAATCTACGGATCTACCTGGACTGTGGCTGCCGAGGCCCCCGCTGCCGCCGAGACTCCCGTTGCCGCCGAGACTCCCGTTGCCGCCGAGACTCCCGCTCCTGCCCGAGACTCCCGTTGCCGCCGACACTCCCGCTGCCGCCGAGATACCTGCGTCCGCCGGCGAGGCTTCCATCTTCGCCTCCGCCCGGTTTCTCCTCACTCCCGTGGGTGACCTGTGGGGCGATTAGATCCTACCGAGTCGCGTTCCGTTCGGCGCCACGGTTGTTCGGCAGATGGATTGGGCCCGCCCGGGACCATTATTTTGTAACTGGTTAAAACCGTCGCTAGTTCAGCCTCATACAATCCACGACTCCACTCAACTCCCCACCCGGCTGTGTCAACTGCAGCCGTGTCGGCCGGCTATCCGAGAAGATCGCAGAGCTGGAAGTAAGAATCTTCATCCGGTACTTCATCTGTCCAGCACACACTGACACAACCTATGCCCGTGAGGCTGCACCCTGTCCTGCTGTTGGAGCTGTTGAAGCTGCCTCTCCCAAGGGCCTGATGCCACCGCTCCCTGTCCTGCTGCTGATGCCCTTCCTCCGGTCACCACCCCCCATGAATCCTGGCTCCGGCTTGGGGCTAGACCTAAATCCCTGGTCAGCTCCACTCCATCCCATCAGGAGCACTAGAGTCTGGTTGATGCTGGCGGCAGGAGGAGCAGGCACTTCTCTGATGCACCTCCGCACTTCTCTCATGCACCCCGTCACTATAACACCCAGTTGGAGAACACATATGACATCCTCGACCAGCATCCCTCCTCTGGCTGTGGAGTCCAGGCTCATTCTCCACAAGGGGTAAGAGTGTTGTAAAAACAAGCCTGAAGGCTTTGTGTCTCAATGCAAGGAGTATTCGTAATAAGGTGGATGAGTTGAACGTGCAGATAGCCATTAATGATTATGATATAGTTGGGATCACGGAGACATGGCTCCAGGGTGACCAAGGCTGGGAGCTGAACATCCAGGGATATTCAATATTCAGGAGGGATAGAGAGAAAGTAAAAGGAGGTGGGGTAGTGTTGCTGGTTAGAGAGGAGATTAAGGCAATGGAAAGGAAGGACATTAGGTTGGAGGATGTGGAATCGGTATGGGTAGAGCTGCGAAACAATAAGGGGCAGAACACGCTGGTGGGTGTTGTGTACAGGCCACCTAACAGTAGTAGTGAAGTTGGAGATGGTATCAAACAGGAAATTAGAAATGTGTGACAAAGGCAAAGCAGTTATAATGGGTGACTTCAATCTACATATAGATTGGGTGAATCAAATTGGCAGGGGTGCTGAGGAAGAGGATTTCTTGGAATGTATGCGGGATAGTTATCTAAATCAACATGTAGAGGAACCAACGAGAGAGCTGGCTATTTTAGACTGGGTATTGAGTAATGAGGAAGGGTTAGTTAGTAGTCTTGTTGTGCGTGGCCCCTTGGGCAAGAGTGACCATAATATGGTTGAGTTCTTCATTAGGATGGAGTGTGACATTTTTAACTCAGAAACAATGGTTTTGAACTTAAAGAAAGGTAACTTTGAGGGTATGAGACGTGAATTGGCCAAGATTGACTGGCAATTAATTCTAAAAGGGTTGACGGTGGATATGCAATGGAAGGCATTTAAAGACTGCATGGATGAACTACAAAAGTTGTTCATCCCAGTTTGGCAAAAGAATAAATCAGGGAAGGCAGTACATCCATGGATAACAAGGGAAATCAGGGATAGTATCAAAGCAAAGGATGATGCGTACAAACTAGCCAGAAAAAGCAGCATACCGGAGAACTGGGAGAAATTCAGAGACCAGCAGAGGAGGACGAAGAGCTTAATTAGGAAAGGAAAACTGGATTATGAAAGAAAACTAGCAGGGAACATAAAAACTGACTGCAAAAGTTTTTATAGATATGTGAAAAGAAAGAGATTAGTTAAACAAATGTAGGTCCCTTGCCGTCAGAAACAGGTGAGTTGATCATGGGGAACCAGGATATGGCGGACCAATTGAATAACTACTTTGGTTCCGTCTTCACTAAGGAAGACATAAATGATCTGCCGGAAATAGCAGGGGCCCGCGGGTCAAAGGAGGTGGAGGAATTGAGTGAAATCCAGGTTAGTCGGGAAGTGGTGTTGGGTAAATCGAATGGATTAAAGGCCGATAAATCCCCAGGGCCAGATAGGCTGCATCCCAGAGTACTTAAGGAAGTAGCTCCAGAAATAGTGGATGCATTAGTAATAATCTTTCAAAACTCTTTAGATTCTGGAGTAGTTCCAGAGGATTGGCGGGTAGCAAACGTAACCCCACTTTTTAAGAAGGGAGGGAGAGAGAAAACGGGGAATTACAGACCAGTTAGTCTAACATCGGTAGTGGGGAAACTGCTAGAGTCAGTTATTAAAGATGGGATAGCAGCACATTTGGAAAGTGGTGAAATCATTGGACAACAAGTCAGCATGGATTTACGAAAGGTAAATCATGTCTGACGAATCTTATAGAATTTTTCGAGGATGTAACTAGTAGCGTGGATAGGGGAGAACCAGTGGATGTGGTGTATCTGGACTTCCAGAAGGCTTTCGACAAGGTCCCACACAGCGGGGTTCTCGGCGGCAGCCTCTGCAGCCACAGGCCAGGTAGATCCGTAGATTAATAGAATAGATTCATAGAAAATAGGTGCAGGAGTAGGCCAGGTACTCACAGTCCATCAAATTAGACCCATCTTAATAAGCTTTGCTCTTGGGAGCTCCCGGGGAGAGTGGAGTACAGTTTCAGCACTTTCAACTGCCTAGATGTTGGAATGTTTGCGACATGGCAAGCACTTTACATGTCACATTAGTGCTCATGGGGTGATATTTCTGCGTTAGTTCTGCTGTAGAGACATACTGTAGGACTGTATACGCAGACATACTGTATACTGTATCTGCAGAACTGTACACACCACAGTTAAATGTGATTCAACTACCTCCTTTGGAAACTTATTTCAAATATCCACCACCCTTTGTGTGAAAAACCTGCCCCTCAGGTCCATATTAAAATATTCCCCTCTTAACTCAAAGCAAGGTCCTCTGGTTCTTGATTCTGGGTAAATTACTATATATTTACCCCCACCTTTTCCCCTCATGATCTGAAGCTTGGTATTCAATCAATATTTTTTTTTCAAATAAGAAATTAGGAGATTTGAGACTTGGTTTTCACTTGGCCCAGTGCAGACTCCAGTAGCACACGAGGAAGGCTGAAGCTGTGAAGGGTTCCGACCCAAAATGAAATGACCCCTTGTCCTGGACTTCCCCAACATCGGGAACAATCTTCCTGCATCTAGCCTGTCCAACCCCTTAAGAATTTTGTAAGTTTCTGTAAGATCCCCTCTCAATCTCCCAAATTCTAGAGAATATAAACCAAGTCTATCCAGTCTTTCTTCATAAGACAGTCCTGACATCCCAGGAATCAGTCTGGTGAACCTTCTCTGCACTCCCTCTGTGGCAATAATGTCCTTCCTCAGATTTGGAGACCAAAACTGCACGCAATACTCCAGGTGTGGTCTCACCAAGACCCTGTACAACTGCAGTAGAACCTCCCTGCTCCTATACTCAAATCCTCTTGCTATGAAAGCCAACATACCATTTGCTTTCTTTACTGCCTGCTGCACCTGCATGCCTACCTTCAATGACTGGTGTACCATGACACCCAGGTCTCGCTGTATCTCCCCCTTTCCCAATCGGCCACCATTTAGATAATAATCTGCTTTCCCGTTTTTGCCACCAAAATGGATAACCTCACATTTATCCACATTATACTGCATCTGCCAAACATTTGCCCACTCACCCAGCCTATCCAAGTCACCTTGCAGTCTCCTAGCATCCTCCTCACACCTAACACTGCCCCCCAGCTTAGTGTCATCCGCGAACTTGGAGATATTGCCTTCAATTCCCTCATCCAGATCATTAATATATATTGTAAATAGCTGGGGTCCCAGTACTGAGCCTTGCGGTACCCCACTAGCCACTGCCTGCCATTGTGAAAAGGACCCGTTTACTCCTACTCTTTGCTTCCTGTTTGCCAGCCAGTTCTCTATCCACATTAATACTGAACCCCCAATGCCATGTGCTTTAAGTTTTTATACTAATCTCTTATGTGGGACCTTGTCGAAAGCCTTCTGGAAGTCCAGATACACCACATCCACTGGTTCTCCCCTATACACGCTACTAGTTACATCCTCGAAAAATTCTATAAGATTCGTCAGACATGATTTACCTTTCGTAAATCCATGCTGACTTGTTGTCCAATAATTTCACCACTTTCCAAATGTGCTGCTATCCCATCTTTAATAACTGACTCTAGCAGTTTCCCCACTACCGATGTTAGACTAACTGGTCTGTAATTCCCCGTTTTCTCTCTCCCTCCCTTCTTAAAAAGTGGGGTTACGTTTGCTACCCGCCAATCCTCTGGAACTACTCCAGAATCTAAAGAGTTTTGAAAGATTATTACTAATGCATCCACTATTTCTGGAGCTACTTCCTTAAGTACTCTGGGATGCAGCCTATCTGGCCCTGGGGATTTATCGGCCTTTAATCCATTCAATTTACCCAACGCCACTTCCCGACTAACCTGGATTTCACTCAATTCCTCCACCTCCTTTGACCCGCGGGCCCCTGCTATTTCCGGCAGATCATTTATGTCTTCCTTAGTGAAGACGCAAACCAAAGTAGTTATTCAATTGGTCCGCCATATCCTGGTTCCCCATGATCAACTCACCTGTTTCTGACGGCAAGGGCCCTACATTTGTTTAACTAATCTCTTTCTTTTCACATATCTATAAAAACTTTTGCAGTCAGTTTTTATGTTCCCTGCTAGTTTTCTTTCATAATCCAGTTTTCCTTTCCTAATTAAGCCCTTCGTCCTCCTCTGCTGGTCTCTGAATTCCTCCCAGTTCTCCTGTATGCTGCTTTTTCTGGCTAGTTTGTACGCATCATCCTTTGCTTTGATACTATCCCTGATTTTCTTTGTTATCCATGGATGTACTACCTTCCCTGATTTATTCTTTTGCCAAACTGGGATGAACAATTTTTGTAGTTCATCCACGCAGTCTTTAAATGCCTTCCATTGCATATCCACCGGCAACCCTTTTAGAATTAATTGCCAGTCAATCTTGGCCAATTCACGTCTCATACCCTCAAAGTTACCTTTCTTTAAGTTCAAAACCATTGTTTCTGAGTTAACAATGTCACTCTCCATCCTAATGAAGAACTCAACCATATTATGGTCACTCTTGCCCAAGGGGCCACGCACAACAAGACTACTAACTAACCCTTCCTCGTTACTCAATACCCAGTCTAAAATAGCCAGCTCTCTCGTTGGTTCCTCTACATGTTGATTTAGATAACTATCCCGCATACATTCCAAGAAATCCTCTTCCTCAGCACCCCTGCCAATTTGATTCACCCAATCTATATGTAGATTGAAGTCACCCATTATAACTGCTTTGCCTTTGTCACAAGCATTTCTAATTTCCTGTTTGATACCATCTCCAACTTCACTACTACTGTTAGGTGGCCTGTACACAACACCCACCAGCGTGTTCTGCCCCTTATTGTTTCGCAGCTCTACCCATACCGATTCCACATCCTTCAAACTAACGTCCTTCCTTTCCATTGCGTTAATCTCCTCTCTAACCAGCAACACTACCCCACCTCCTTTTACTTTCTCTCTATCCCTCCTGAATATTGAATATCCCTGGATGTTCAGCTCCCAGCCTTGGTCACCCTGGAGCCATGTCTCCGTGATCCCAACTATATCATAATCATTAATGGCTATCTGCACGTTCAACTCATCCACCTTATTACGAATACTCCTTGCATTGAGACACAAAGCCTTCAGGCTTGTTTTTACAACGCTCTTACCCCTTGTGGAGAATGAGCCTGGACTCCACAGCCAGAGGAGGGATGCTGGTCGAGGATGTCATATGTGTTCTCCAACTGGGTGTTATAGCGACGGGGTGCATGAGAGAAGTGCGGAGGTGCATCAGAGAAGTGCCTGCTCCTCCTGCCGCCAGCATCAACCAGACTCTAGTGCTCCTGATGGGATGGAGTGGAGCTGACCAGGGATTTAGGTCTAGCCCCAAGCCGGAGCCAGGATTCATGGGGGATGGTGACCGGAGGAAGGGCATCAGCAGCAGGACAGGGAGCGGTGGCATCAGGCCCTGGGGAGAGGCAGCTTCACCAGCTCCAACAGCAGGACAGGGTGCAGCCTCACGGGCATAGGTTGTGTCAGTGTGTGCTGGGCAGAAGGAGATGGCGTCCATCAATTTTCGGCTTACTGGATCTGGTACCGGATGAAGATTCTTACTTCCAGCTCTGCGATCTTCTCGGATAGCCGGCCGACACGGCTGCAGTTGACACAGTGGGGGTGGGGAGGTCAGTGGAGTCATGGATTGTATGAGGCTGAACTAGCGACGGTTTTAACCAGTTACAAAATAATGGTCCCGGGCGGGCCCAATCCATCTGCCGAACAACCGTGCCGCCGAACGGAACGCGACCCGGTAGGATCTAATCGCCCCACAGGTCACCCACGGGAGTGAGGAGAAACCGGGCGGAGGCGAAGATGGAAGCCTCGCCGGCGGACGCAGGTATCTCGGCGGCAGCGGGGGTGTCGGCGGCAGCGGGAGTCTCGGCGGCAGCGGGGTTCTCGGCGGCAGCCTCTGCAGCCACAGGTCAGGTAGATCCGTAGATTAATAGAATAGATTCATAGAAAATAGGTGCAGGAGTAGGCCAGGTACTCACAGTCCACCAAATTAGACCCATCTTAATAAGCTTTGCTCTTGGGAGCTCCCGGGAGGGTGGAGTACACTTTCAGCACTTACAACTGCCTAGATGTTGGAATGTTTGCGACATGGCAAGCACTTTACATGTCACATTAGTGCTCATGGGGTGATATTTCTGCGTTAGTTCTGCTGTAGAGACATACTGTAGGACTGTATACGCAGACATACTGTATACTGTATCTGCAGAACTGTACACACCACAGTTAAATGTGATTCAACTACCTCCTTTGGAAACTTATTTCAAATATCCACCACCCTTTGTGTGAAAAACTTGCCCCTCAGGTCCATATTAAAATATTCCCCTCTTAACTCAAAGCAAGGTCCTCTGGTTCTTGATTCTGGGTAAATTACTATATATTTACCCCCACCTTTTCCCCTCATGATCTGAAGCTTGGTATTCAATCAATATTTTTTTTCAAATAAGAAATTAGGAGATTTGAGACTTGGTTTTCACTTGGCCCAGTGCAGACTCCAGTAGCGCACGAGGAAGGCTGAAGCTGTGAAGGGTTCCGACCCAAAATGAAATGTAATGAAATTAAAGTGACGGGTGGAAAGGATTCTGGATGAGAAAAGTTGGTGGGGGGGGGGGGGGTGGGGGGAGTGGGAAGTCAGTCCCATTCTGGCCCACGACAGAAGAGGGGGGAGGGGTTGTACAGTTTGATAGCCACAGGGAAGAATGATCTCCTGGGGCGTTCAGTCCTGCATCTTGGTGGAACCAGTCTGTTGCTGAAGGCGCTCCTCGGGTTGACCAGTGTGTCACGGAGGGGGTTGAGCTGTATTGTCCAGGATGCTATGGCGTTTGACGAGCATCCTCCCTTCCGTGACCATCTCCCATTATTCCAACTCCACCCCCAGGACGGAGCCAGCCTTCCCGATGAGTTTGTTGATCCTATTGAGGTCCACGGCCTTCGCCCTGCTCCCCCAGCACACGGCAGCAAAGGAGACGGCACTGGCTAGCACCGATTGGTAGGACATCTGGAGCATCTTACTGCTGACGGTGTAGGAGCGGAGCCTTCTCAAAAAGTACAGCAGGCTCCTTCCCTTCTTTTACAGAGCCTCAGCGTTCTTGGACCAGCCCAGTTTCCAGGTACACTCCAAGGTATTTGTACTCCCTGGTAAAGTCCACATTCACACCAGTGATGGAGACAGTGGACAGGGGTGTTCCTCTCCTAAAGTCCTCCGCCAACTCCTTATTCCTGCTACGCCTTTCAATTGTGGCTGATCTATCTCTCCTAACCCCATTCTACTCCTGACACCTGTACTAATCAAAAATCTATCTTGGGGTATTTCCCAGTGTGTCCCAATGTATCTATTAGTGTCCCTCTGTGTGGCTTGTGCCTGAAGTGCTAGTGGGGAGGGGAATCCGCAACCAGTCACCTAATGCCCCTGTCCCACTTAGGAAACCTGAATGGAAACCTCTGGAGATTTTGCGCCCCACCCAAGGTTTTTGTCAGTCTCCCCACCTGCTTCCTGCAACCTCCGGCAACCACCTGCAAGTTCCGAGAACCGCACGGAAACCTTGGGTGGGGCGC
>JAWMAR010000230.1:2468028-2496179 GCA_036785375.1 Leucoraja ocellata
AGCAGCTAACAACGAGTTCTCTCCGTCTGGCGTGATGTACTTGTGTGTACCGTGGTTTATTGTAGGGGGCGGTCCACAATCAGTATCTAAAGGGTGTGGGGACATTGTTAGCAATCTCTCCTCCTCACCCCCCCCCCCCTCCCCCCCCCTCTCCGGCGGGCGCGGCACTTACTCCCCCCCCCACTCCCCCCTCCTCTCCCCTTCCCATTGCCACCTCTACCGCAGTGAGGCGATACGTCACCCCCCCTTCCCACCCCTCCAGCAGTGCGGCTCTGCACCCCCACCCCACCACCCCCTCCCCTCCCACAGTGCGCCTGCCCCTCCCCATTTTACCTTTCACACAAGTTGGAAGTGTGTAACCAAGTACCGTGTTCTCCCAATGATGACTACACGAGCATACATAGATTCCTAGGTATTAGATTAGCGGCGGGAGAGAGAGAGCAGTGGGAGCAGAAAGCGGGGAGTGGGAGAGGGAGAAAGGGGGGGTCAGAGAAGAGGGAGGTAGAGAGGGGAGATAGAGAGGGAAGGAGGAGGGGAGGGAGATGGGGAGAGCGAGTGAGGGGAAGAGGGGATAGTGGAGAGAAAGAAAGAGGAGAGAAGGAGAGGGTTGAGACAGGTTGAGAGGCAAGGGTTGACAATAGAGCGGGAGAGAGAGGGTGGAGAGAGGGGGTAGAGTGGGAGAGTGCGGAGAGAGAGACGGGGAGAGGGAGGGGGATGTGGGAGGTGGGAGGGCAGAGAGAGTGGTGAGAGGGAGGGGAGAGAGCGAGGGGAGAGAGAGTGGGCAGAGAGAGAGGGGACAGGGAGTGGGAGGTGGGAGGGGAGAGAGAGTGGTGAGAGGGAGGGGAGAGAGCGAGAGGAGAGAGAGTAGGCAGAGAGCGAGGGGAGAGAGAATGGGCAGAGAGAGTGGGGGAGGCGGGTGGATAGAGGGAGTGGAGAGAGGAGGGGAGAGAGGGAGGGGAGAGAAAGGGGAGAGGGAGGTGAGAGAGGGAGGGGAGAGAGGGAGAGGAGAGAGTGGGCAGAGAGAGTGGGGGAGGGCGTGGGAGGGAGGGAGGGGTATAAGGATTGGTCAGAGGGATGGGACAGAAGGAGGGGAAAGGGGAATGGGAGGGAGAGATGGAGGGGAGAGAGGGGGGGAGAGAGAGGGGGAAGAGCGAGGGGGAGAGCGAGGGTAGAGAGAGGGAATAGCACACATCCAACATTGTGAGTACAGTCATATAATCCGCACCTTCTCTTCCTCTCATTTTACAGCTCATTATCTACAACTAAATTAAAACACAACTAGAACTAACACTAAAACTAAAACGAATACAAATCAAAACTTTAGCTTAAACTAATCTTTAATAAAATCTACACGAAAACTAAAACCATGACATACTTTTGTGCCCCTGTCCCACTTAGGAAACCTGAACGGAAACCTCTGGAGACTTTGCGCCCCGCCCAAGGTTTCCGCGCGGTTCCTGGAGGTTGCAGGTGGTTGCCCGGAGGTTGCAGGTAGTGGAGACTGACAAAAACCTCCGGGAACCTCAGCTAAATCTAAAATTAAAACGTGACTAAACTAAAATAACTAAACTAAACCTAAACTAAAACTAAACTCAGATGACATGAAAGCCGACATGAAAACTAAAACTAAAACGAGTTTTACTAAATTATAAAGAAAAATCTAAAACTAAACGTAAAATAATGCGAATGAGAAACTGAACTAAATGCAATCTAAAGCTGAAAACTTCTTATAAACCACACTAAAACAAAAATCTCATTAAAATAAAACAACGCTATTCTTGTCATAGAGGGATTACAGAGAAGGTTCACCAGACTGATTCCTGGGATGTCAGGACTTTCATACGAAGAAAGAGTGGATAGACTCGGCTTGTACTCGCTGGAATTTAGAAGATTGAGGGAAGCTTACAAAATTCTTAAGGGGTTGGACAGGCTAGATGCAGGAAGATTGTTCACGATGTTGGGGAAGTCCAGAACAAATGGTCACACACAGTTTAAGGATAAGGGTGAAATCTTTTAGGACCGAGATGAGAACTACTTTTTTTTCCACACACTAAATCTGTGGAATTCTCTGCCCCAGAAGGTAGTTACCTTACCTTTACCCTTACCACCCATCGCATGACATATTCTCCATCCTGCCATCTGGGAAGAGGTACAGGAGCATTAGCTGCAAAACCAGCAGGATGCTCCTCAGCTTCTTCCCACAGGCTATAAAACTGCTAAATGGACTTTGCCCCCTGCCAAGTATCGCGCACGAACCCCCAACCTGGACACACTGCAGCAGAGCCACTGTTGTGCCGCTGCCGGTCGGAACGCCTGTTGAATGTTTAGTAGAGTGTTAAATTTGTTCATGATACATGCATTTTTTTATTTCTATTTATTTTCCATGCACACTGAATGGACACTGGTTGAGAAACGTTTTTCTGTTTCCTCTGGGTATGCGAATACTCAGGAAATGACAATAAAGATATACAATACAATAGTTGAGGCCACAGTTCATTGGCTATATTTAAGAGGGAGTTAGATGTGGCCCTTGAGGCTAAGGGGATCAGGGGGTATGGAGAGAAGGTAGGTACGGGATACTGAGTTGGATGATCAGCCATGATCATATTGAATGGCGGTGCAGGCTCGAAGGGCCGAATGGCCTACTCCTGCACCTAATTTCTATGTTTCTATGAGAAGGCAGGGATGGGATACTGAGTTGGATGATCAGCCATGATCATAGTGAATGGCGGTGCAGGCTCGAAGGGCAGAATGGCCTATTCCTGCATCTGTTTTCTATGTTTCTATGTTTCTAAAGGTAACACTAAAACTAAGGTCAAACTAAACTAAACCAACACTAAACTGAACTAAACTAATGCTTAAACTAAACGAACGAGCCGTGTCCAGCGCGGTCCTTACCGTGGTCCTCCTGAGGTAGCTTCCAGAACGGTTGGTCACAAACATATTTGATCACGGCCCCGGACTCGTTCTCACCTTCATGGGTCTCATAGTGGTAGTGGCCATGATCAATGTTGGTGGGTGCGAGACAGGATACTGGGGAGAGTCGAGAGAAGATGTTAGCAAAACCAATCCTCTCCCTCCTATCCTTCCTCCGTCTCCTTCTCACTCTCCTTTCCTCCCGCCACCTCTCACCCCCTCCTTCTCTTTCTTCTTTCCTACCTCCCCTTCACACTTTCCCCCCTTCTCTGCCTCCTGCCTTCTCTCTCTCTCCTTCTCCTCTCTCCTTCTCTCGGTCCCTTACACCATTAACCCCCCACCCTCTCTCGCTGTGTCTCCTCCGTTTCTTCCCATCCGCTCCCTTCTCGCAGCGCGGCGCTCCTTCCACCCCTCCCCCCCCCCCCCCCCCCACTCACGCTCCCTCCTCTCCCACCCCCTTCACGCAATGCTCCGCACCCCCCTTCTACTCTCTCCCTCCCGCCGGGCTGCCCTCCCTCCTCTACTCTCGCTCCCATTCCCGGTTTGGGACTCCCTCCCCTTCCCCTATCTCACATGGAGGCAGCAGGGGTTGGCTGGTCGCGGTGATAATCTCCACAAGAAGTCCGGAGCACAGCGCCAGGAATAGAAATGAATGGGACCTAGGAAGAGAGAGGAGTGTGAGAATCATTGACACACACACACACTTGCACACGTACACACATACACACAGCCACATACACACACACACACACACACACACACACACACACACACACGTACACACACACGCACACAGTCACACACACACACACACACACACACACACACACACACACACACACACACACACACACACACACACACACACACACACACACACACACACACACACACACACACACACACAGCGACACTCTCCTCCTACACCATCCAGTCTCCCAGCTCACCGCATGCTGTCTTCTCTCTCTCTCTCTCTCTCTCTCTCTGTGTCAACCCGTGGGGAGCGTGGCGGGGGAGTGAGAACGCAGGCCGAGACTAGCGGGATTCTGAGCTTATATCTTCATCCACAGGGATTTTCCACGATGGGGGCGGCTACACTCCGCCCCCCACCCCCGCCTCGCCTCCGCTATAACTCCCTGAACCCGCGGCCGCTGGACAATCATTAACCGATCGCCCCCGTCCCGTCCCCACCCACGCCTGCGCTTTCGAGAGGGGAGCTGGCATGGCCTATGGAGCACCCTCTCTCCCACGCCCCCTAGCTCCCATTGTCTCTCTACCCTACTCTTAGTCTCCCCTCCTCTCCCTTTCCCTCAGTCCCTCCTTCCTATCCGTTCCCTCGATCCCTATCTCTCTCCATCTCTCCTTCCCACACTCGATCTCTGCTTCCCTCTTCCTGCCGCCCTCTATCTCACCCTCTCCCTCTCCCTCATTCCCTCCGTCTCGTTCCTTCCCTCTCTTCCTCTCTCCCCTCCCTTCCTCGCCCTCTTTCCTCTCTCCTTCTCACTCTCCCTCGCTCCTTGCCACTTATCCTCCCACTCTCTCTCCGTCGCACTTTCCCTCTCCCTCTCCCTATTCCTCTCCCTCGAATGGATATTAAGGCCGAGGTAGTTAGGGTAGACGTAGTACATTTCACACCTGCCTTCACACATTCCATCTCTTCCTCCCCCCCCCCCCCCCCTCCCTCCGCTATCCCTCTCCCCCTCTCTCATTCCCTCCATCTCTCCCTCCCACTCTCCCTGGGGCGATGCAAAGAGAGGGGAAGAAAGGGATAGTGAACTGGAGAGAGGGAGAATGGAATGAACCTAAACATATAAATGTTGGAGCGAGCCAGGGGGGAGAGGAGGAGGAGATGGAGAAATGGACTCGGTGAAACGAAGGGCCAGTTCTCGCTCTGTTTCTCCAAACAAAACCAGAATGAGCGGGTGATCGATGGGCGGCAATGACTCGGTGGGCCGAAGGGCCAGCTGTAGAAAGATCAAACAGCATGAATCTTTTGCTGAGCTGTCATAAGCTCTAATCTGGTGGATGTTTCTGCCAACACAAAGTTTGGGTATTTCACAAGAAACCGTAATCATTAACGTGTTAACATGCTGGGTTTATCCAGCAAACTGCATTCCCTGCTCCTTTCAAGGCCTCACACTGTATCTGAACTCTCCCCCTCTTGTTTTTAACATTGAAGAAACATTTACACAGGTGCTTGGGTGCGTTCAGAGGTCTATATGCCAAAGACGGGCAGGTGTGCTAGTGTTGATGGGGCATGTTGCTCAGTGTGGGCAGGTAGAAATGAAGGGTCCGTTTGAATACTGTCTAATATGTACACACACACACACACGTGTGTGTGTGCGTGTGCGTGCGTGTGTGCGTGCGTGTGTGTGTGTGTGTGTGTGTGTGTGTGTGTGTGTGTGTGTGTGTGTGTGTGTGTGTGTGTGCGTGTGCGTGCGTGTGTGTGTGTGTGTGTGTGTGTGTGTGTGTGTGTGTGTGTGTGTGTGTGTGTGTGTGTGTGTGTGTGTGTGTGTGTGTGTGTTAGACTAAGAGGGACCCGTTGGGTCCCAGCTACACACGGGAGACCTGGTCCTCCGGCGCAATATTCCACATCTCCACCAATTGCACTATATTGCTGGCAAGTGGGGGGTGTGGCCTGGCCAGCATAGTGCAGGCCAGGCAGCAAATCCAATCTCACAGCACCTAAAGCAGAGTGTAGGCCAGTCAGCAAATCCAATCTCACAGCACCTGAAGCAAAGTGCAGGCCAAGCAGAAAATTCAATCTCACAGCACTTCAAGCAGAATGCAGCCAAAGTAGCAAATCGAATCTCACAGAACTCCAAGCGGAGTGCAGTCCAGGGAGCAAATCCATCTCACAGCACATCAAGCAGAGTGCAGTCCAGGGAGCTAATCCAATCTCACAGCACTTCAAGCGGAGTGCAGCCCAGGCAGCAAAACCAATCTCACAGCACCTCAAGCAGAGTGCAGGCCAGGCAGCAACTCCGATCTCACAGCACCTCATGCAGAGTGCAGGCTAGGCAGCAAATCCTATCTCACAGCACCTCATGCAGAGTGCAGGCCAGGCAGCAAATCCAATCTCACAGCACTTCAAGCAGAGTGCAGGCCAGCAGCAAATCCAACCTCACAGCTCTTCAAGCCGAGTGCAGGTTAGGCAGCAAATACAATCTCAAAGGATCTCATGCAGAGTGCAGTGCAGGCCAGGAAGCAAATCCAACCTCATAGCACCTCAAGCAGAGTGCAGACCAGGCAGCAAATCCAATCTCACAGCACTTCAAGCAGATTGCAGGCCAGGCTGGAAATCCAATCTCACAGTGCTTCAAGCAGATTGCAGGCCAGGCTGGAAATCCAATCTCACAGTACTTCAAGCGGAGTACAGTCCAGTCCAGGCAACAAATCGCATATTTTGGGTCTTGAAGCAGAGTGCAGGTCAGGCAGCAAATTCAATCTCAAAGCACTTCAAGCGGAATGCAGGCCACCGAGCAAATCCAATCTCACAGCACTTCAATTGGAGGCAGGCCAGGCAGCAAATCCAATCTCACAGCACCTCAAGCAGCGTGCAGAACAGGCAGCTATCCAAAATTATGGCACTTCAAGCGGAGTGCCGGTCAGGCAATAAATCCAATATCACAGCACTTCATGTAGAGTGCAGGCGAGGTGGAAAATCCAATCTCACAGCACCTCAAGCAGCGTGCAGAACAGGCAGCTATCCAAAATCATGGCACTTCAAGCGGAGTGCCGGTCAGGCAATAAATCCAATATCACAGCACTTCATGTAGAGTGCAGGCGAGGTGGAAAATCCAATCTCACAGCACCTCAAGCAGAGTGCGGGACAGAGAGCAAATCCAATCTCACCGCGCTTCAAGTAGAGTGCAGGCCAGGCAGCAAATCCAATTTCACAGCATCTAAAGCAGAGTTTAGGCCAGGCAGCAAATCCAATCTCACAGCACTTCAAGCGGAGTGCAGGCCACGGCGCAAACCCAATCTCATAGCACTCCAAGCGGAGGCCAGGCCGGCCACCAAATCAAATCTCACAGAACTTCAAGCAGAGTGCAGGCCAGGCAGCAAATCCAATCTCACAGCACTTCAAGCAGAATACAGGCCAGGCAACAACTCCAATCTCACAGCACCTCATGCAGATTACATATAAACATAGAAAATAGGTGCAGGAGGAGGCCATTCGGCCCTTCAAGCCAACACCGCCAATCATTGTGGTCATGGCTGATCGTCCCCTATCAATAGCCCGTGACTGCCTTCTCCCCATATCCCATGACTCCACTAGCCCCTAGATCTCTATCTAAATCTCTCTCAAATGCATCCAGTGACTTGGCCTCCACTGTCCTCTGTGACAGGGAATTCCATAAATTCACAACTATGGGTGAAAACGTTTCCTCTCACCACAGTCTTAAATGACCTTTCCTTTAATCTAAGACTGTGGCCCCTGGTTCTGGACTCGCCCAACATTGAGACCATTTTTCCTGCATCTAGCTTGTCCAGTCATATTATACTTTTATATGTTTCTATAAGATACCCAACCACTCATCCTTCTAAACTACAATGAATACAAGACTAGTATTTTAAATCTTTCCTCATATGACAGTCCCGCCATCCCAGGGATCGATCTCGTGAACATACGCTGCACTGCCTCAATCACAACGATGTCCTTCCTCAAATTAGGAGACCAACACTGTACACAATACTCCAGGTGTGGTCTCATCAGAGCCTTATACAACTGCAGAAGAACCTCTTTACTCCTATACTGAAATCCTCTTGTTATGAATGCCAACATTCCATTAGCTTTCTTCACTGCCTGCTGTACCTGTAGGCCAACTTTCAGTGACCAAGGACACTCAGGTGCACAAGGCCACTCAGGTCTCGCTGCAACCCCCCCCCCCCCCTTACCTAACCTAACCACATTGAGATAATAATGCACCCCCTTGTTTTTACCGCCAAAGTGGGTAACCGCACATTTATCTATATTATACTGCATCTGCCACGCATCTACCCACTCACTCAACCTGTCCAGGTCACCCTGCAACATCTTAACATCCTCTTCACAGTTCACACTGCAACCCAGCTTTGTGTCATCCGCAAACTTGCTAGTGTTGCTCCTAATTCCCTCTTCCAAATCATTAATATATATGGTAAACAGTTGCGGCCCCAACACTGAGCCTTGCGGCACTCCACTCGCCACTGCCTGCCATTCCGAAAAGAACCCGTTCACTCCTACTCTTGGCTTCCGGTTTTCCAACCAATTTTCTATCCACGTCAACACCCTACCCCAGTACCATATGCTCTAATTTTAGTCACCAGTCTGCCGTGTGTGACCTTATCAAAGGCTTTCTGAAAGACTAGATACACTACATCAACTGGCACCCCTTAATCCATTTTACTTGTCACATCCTGAAAACATTCCAGAAGATTACTCAAGCATGATATCCCTTTCATAAATCCATGTTGACTTGGACTAATCCTTTTACTGCTATCCAAATGTCCCATTATTATCTCTTTAATAATTGATTCCAACATCTTTCCCACCTCCGAAGTCAGGCTAACTGGTCTGTAATTCCCCATTTTCTCTCTCGCTCCTTTCTTGGGATAACATTAGCTATCCACCAATCCACAGGGACTGATCCTGAATCTATTGAACATTGGAATATGATCACCAATGCGTCCACTATTTCTAGAGCCACCTCCCTGAGGACCCTGGGATGCAGACCATCAGGCCCAGGGGATTTATTATCCTTCAGTCCCATTAGCCTACCCAATACTATTTCTCGCCTAATGAAAATGTCTTTCAGTTCCTCTACCCCCTTAGGCCCTCTGTCCTCCAGTACATCTGGGAGATTGTTTATGTCTTCCATAGTGAAGACAAATCCGAAGTACCTATTCAACTCTTCTGCCATTTCCTTGTTGCCCATAATAATTTCACCCGTGTCTGCCTTCAAGGGACCCACATTTGACTTTGCTTGTCTTTTTCCCTTAACATATCTAAATAGGCCTTTACTGTCCTTCTTTATATTCCTGGCCAGCTTCCCCTCGTACTTCATCTTTTCAGCCCGTATTGCCCGTTTTGTTTCCTTCTGTTGTCCTATGAAAGTTTCCGGCTACTCTTTGCTGTGTTATACATCTTTTCTTTTAGTTTTATTCGATCCCTAACTTCTCTTGTCAGCCACGGTTGCCTCCTACTCCCCTTAGAATCTTTCTTCATTTTTGGAATGAAATGATCCTGCGTCTTCCGGATTATGCCCAGACATTCCTGCCATTGCTGTTCCACCGTCATTCCAGCTAGGATCCCTTTCCAGTCTACTTTGGCCAGCTCCCCTATCATGCCTTCCTAGTCCCCTAAATTCAACTGCATCACTGACACTTCCGATTTAACCTTCTCCTTCTCAAATTGCAGATTAAAACTAATCATATTATGATCACTACCTCCAAGCGGTTCCTTTACCTCGAATTCTCTTATCATATCTGGTTCATTGGACAACAATAAATCCAGAATTGCCTTTCTTCTGGCCGGCTCCATCACAAGCTGCTCTAAGAATCCATCTCGGAGGCATTCAGCAATCTCTCTTTCTTGGGGTCTTGAACCAACGTGGTTTTCCCAGTCTATCTGCATATTGAAATCTCCCATCACCACAGTGGCATTACCTTTGTTACATGCCAGTTTTAACTCCTGCTGCAACTTACACCCTACATCCGGGCTACTATTTGAGGGTCTGTAAATAACACCAATTAGTGTCTTCTTGCCTTTACAATTCCTCAACTCAATCCACAGTGACTCTACCTCGTCAGTCCCTATGTCTTCCCTCGCAAGGGACTGAATTCCATTCCTCACCAGCAAAGCTACCCCCCTCCTCTGCCCACCTGCCTGTCCTTTCTATAGGATGTCCCTGAATATCCCAGGCCCGAACCTCCGGCAACTACGTCTCAGTAATCCCCACAATGTCATTACTACCAACCTCTAACTGAGCCTCAAGCTCATCTACTTTACTTCTTATACTTCGCGCATCCATGTACAATACTTTTAATTCCTTACGCGTCTCACCTTTCACATCGATCCCTATTACACATGGCCATACTCTCCTATCCCTTTGTGAGCTTCCTCTCCAGTTAATTGTGGGGGCCATTACCATCCCTTTACTCTCTTTATGGGTAGAACTGCGAAACACTAAGGGGCAGAAAATGCTAGTGGGAGTTGTGTACAGGCCACCTAACAGTAGTGGTGGAGTTGGGGATGGCATCAAACAGGAAATTAGAAATGCGTGCAACAAAGGGAAAACAGTTATAAATGGGTGACTTCAATCTACATATAGATTGGGTGAATCAAATTGACAAGGGTGGTGAGGAAAATAATTTCTTGGAATGTATGCGGGATAGTTTTCTAAACCAACATGTAGAGGAACCAACGAGAGAGGTATTGAGTAATGAGGAAGGGTTAGTTAGCAGTCTTGTTGTGCGTGGCCCCTTGGGAAAGAGTGACCATAATATGTTTGAGTTCTTCATTAGGATGAAGAGTGACATTATTAATTCAGAAACAAGGGTTTTGAACTTAAAGAAAGGTAACTTTGAGGATATGAGAAGTGAATTGGCCAAGATAGACTGGCAATTGATTCTTAAAGGGTTGACGGTGGATATTCAATGGAAGGCATTTAAAGACTGCATGGATGAACTACAACAATTGTTCATCCCAGTTTGGCAAAGAATAAATCAGGGAAGGTAGTGCATCCGTGGATAACAAGGGAAATCAGGGATATCATAACAAAAGATGAGGCATACAAATTAGCCAGAAAAAGCAGCCTACCAGAGGACTGGGATAAATTCAGTCCAGCAGAGGAGGACAAAGGGCTGAATTAGGAAAGGGAAAAAGATTATGAAAGAAAACTAGCAGGGAACATAAAAACTGACTGCAAACGTTTTTATAGATATGTGAAGAGAAAAAGATTAGTTAAAACAAACATAGGTCCCTTGCAGTCAGAAACAGGTGAATTGATCATGGGGAACAAGGACATGACAGACCAATTGAATAACTACTTTGGTTCTGTCTTCACTAAGGAAGACATAAATAATCTGACGGAAAAGCAGGGGACCGGGGGTCAAATGAGATGTAGGAACTGAGTGAAATCCAGGTTAGCCGGGAAGTAGTGTTAGGTAATTTGAATGGATTAAAGGCCGACAAATCCCCAGGGCCAGATAGGCTGCATCCCAGAGTATTTAAGGAAGTAGCCCCAGAAATAGTGGATGCATTAGTGATAATTTTTCTAAACTCTTTAGATTCCGGAGTAGTTCCTGAGGATTGGAGGGTAGCTAATGTAACTCCACAGTTTAAAAAGGGAGTCAGAGAGAAAGCGGGGAGTTACAGAACAGTTAGACTGACATCGACAGTTTGGAAATTGATAGAATCAGTTATTAAAGATGGGATAGCAGCACATTTGGAAAGTGGTGAAATCATTGGACAAAGTCAGCATGGACTTAAGAAAGGTAAATCATGTCTGACGAATCTTATCGAATTTTTCGATGATGTAACTAGTAGAGTGGATAAGGGAGAACCAGTGGGTGTGTTATATATGGACTTTCAGAAGGCTTTCGTCAAAGTCCCACATAAGAGATCAGTTTACAAACTTAAAGCACACGGTATTGAGGATCCAGTATTGAGATAGAGAACTGGTTGGCAAACAGGAAGAAAAGAGTAGGAGTAAACGGGTCCTTTTCAGAATGGCAGGCAGTGACTAGTGGGGTACCGCAAGGCTCAGTGCTGGGACCCCAGCCATTTACAATATATATCAATCATTTGGACGAGGGAATTGAATGCAACATCTCCAGGTGTGCGGATGTCACGAAGCTGGGGGGCAGCGTTAGCTGTGAGGAGGATGCTAGGAGGCTACAAGGTGACTTGGATAGGCTGGGTGAGTGGGAAAATGCATGGCAGATGCAGTATAATGTGGATAAATGTGAGGTTATCCACTTTAGTGGCAAAAACAGGAAAGTAGACTATTGTCTGAATGGTGGCCGATTAGGAAAAGGGGATATGCAACGAGACCTGGGTGTCATTGTACAAAGTAGGCATGCAGGTGCAGCAGGCAGTGAAGAAAGGAGATGGTATGTTCGCATTCATAGCAAAAGGATTTGAGTATAGGAGCAGGGAGGTTCTACTGCAGTGTACAGGGTCTTGGTGAGACCACGTCTGGAGTGTTGCGTACAGTTTTGGTCTCCAAATCTGAGGAAAGACATTCTTGCCATAGAGGGAGCACAGAGAAGGTTCACCAGACTGATTTCTGGGATGTCAGGACTTTCATATGAAGAAAGACTGGCGAGACTTGGCTTGTACTCGCTAGAATTGAGAAGATTGAGGGGGGATCATATAGAAACTTAAAAAGTTCTTAAGGGGTTGGACAGGCTAGATGCAGGAAGATTGTTCCCGATGTTGGGGAAGTCCAGCACAAGGGGTCACAGTTTAAGGATAAAGGGGAAATCTTTTAGGACCGAGATGAGAAAAACATGTTTTACACAGAGAGTGGTGAATCTCTGGAACTCTCTGCCACAGAAGGTAGTTGAGGCCACAGTTCATATGGCTATATTTAAGTGGGAGTTAGATGTGGCCCTTGTGACGAAAGGGATCAGGGGGTATGGAGAGAAGGCAGGTACGAGATACTGAGTTGGATGACCAGCCATGATCATATTGAATGGCGGTGCAGGCTCGAAGGGCCTAATGGCCTATTCCTGCGCCTATTTTCTATGTATCTATGTTTCTATCTCTCAGCTAAACTGGAGTGAATGTGTGATCGATGGTCGACAATGACTCGATGGGTTGAATGGCCAGCTGTAGATTGATCAGGCAACATGAATGATTTCGCTGAGCTGATTATAACTCTTATCTGGTGGAATATTTCTGCCAACACAAAGTTTGGATATTTCACAAGAAATCATTAACATGTTTACCCTTAGAGTTTATCCAACAAACAGTACTATCTGCCCCATTCCTGACCCGACGCTGTCCCTTACCTCTCTCCCCTCTCGATTTCAACCGTTAAGAAACATTTACACAGGTGCTTGGATAGGACATGTTTAGGAGGTTGTTGGGTCAATGGTGGGCAGGTGGGACTCGCGGAGTTGGGGCATGTTGGTCGCTGTGGGAAGGCTGGGTCGAATTGCCTGTTTGCACGCCTTGTGACTGGGACTTCCTCTATCTCTGCGCCCTCACTCTTCCACTCTCCCTACTCTGCCCGCTCTCTCCCCCTTTCTTTCCCCCCTCTCACTCTTCTTCTCTCATGCAGCGAGACCTGGGTGTCATGGTACACCAGTCATTGAAGGTAGGCATGCAGGTGCAGCATGCAGTAATGAAAGCGAATGGTATGTTGGCTTTCATAGCAAGAGGATTTGAGTATAGGAGCAGGGAGGTTCTACTGCAGTTGTACAGGGTCTTGGTGAGACCACACCTGGAGTATTGCGTGCAGTTTTGGTCTCCAAATCTGAGGAAGGACATTATTGCCATAGAGGGAGTGCAGAGAAGGTTCACCAGACTGATTCCTGGGATGTCAGGGCTGTCTTATGAAGAAAGACTGGATAGACTTGGTTTATACTCTCTAGAATTTAGGAGATTGAGAGGGGATCTTATAGAAACTTACAAAATTCTTAAGGGGTTGGACAGGCTAGATGCAGGAAGATTGTTCCCGATGTTGGGGAAGTCCAGGACAAGGGGTCACAGCTTAAGGATAAGGGGGGAATCCTTTAAACCGAGATGAGGAGAACTTTTTTCACACAGAGAGTGGTGAATCTCTGGAACTCTCTGCCACAGAGGGTAGTTGAGGCCAGTTCATTGGCTATATTTAAGAGGGAGTTAGATGTGGCCCTTGTGGCCAAGGGGATCAGAGGGTATGGAGAGAAGGCAGGTACGGGATACTGAGTTGGATGATCAGCCATGATCATATTAAATGGCGGTGCAGGCTCGAAGGGCCGAATGGCCTACTCCTGCGCCTAATTTATATGTTTCTATCACCATTTCTCACCCCCTTCTCTCCCTCACCCTCCTACTTCTTTCCCGCTCTCGATTGTTACCCCCATCTCCCCCTCTCTCTCCCTCACCCCCCTTTATCTCCTCCCTTCTCGCATTTCTTCTCTCACTCTCCCAATTTCTCCCTCCACCCCCATCTCCACCGTCCGCTTTCATCCCCTCTCGCTCTTCTCCATCGCTTTCTTTTAATTTATTTTCCGTGTACCTGGCGAAGGTATATTTGCCAATACATTTTGATGATCAATAGACAACGGACAATAGACAATTGGTGCAGGGAGTAGGACATTCGGCCCCTTCCTGCCAGCACCGCCAGTCAATTTGATCATGACTGATTTTCCACAATCAGTACGCCGTTTCTGCCTTCTCTCCATATCCCTTAACACCGCTCCCCTTAAAAGATCGATCTATCTCTCTCTCACCGACCTCCGAGACAGAGGATTCCACACCCTCACAACTGTCTGTATGAAAACGTTTTTCTTCATCTCCTTTCTAAATGGCTTACACTTATTCTTAAACTATAGCCCCTGCTTCTTGTATCACCCAACATTGGGGACATGTTTCCTGCCTCGAGCGTGTCCAAACCCTTGACAATCTTACATGTTTCAATAAGGTACTCTCTCGTCCTTCTAAGTTCCAGAGTGTACAAGCCCAGCCGGCCATATGATAGTTCCTCCATCCCGCGAATTAACCTCGCGAACCTACTCGCTTAATAGCACAAATGTCCTTCCTCGTGTTTGGAGACCAAAACTACACACAATACTCCAGACGAGGTCTCACTAAGGCCCTGTGCGACTGCGGGAGGACCTATTTGCTCCTATACTCAACTCCTCTTGTTATGAAGGCCAACATGCCATTCCTTTCTTCACTGCCTGCTGTACCCGCATGCTTACTTTCAGTGACTGATGAACAAGTCCCCATATCCCGCTGTACTCCCCTTTTCCCCAACTTGACACCATTTCGATAACAATCTGCCTTCCTGTTTTTACCACGAATGTGGATAACCTCACATTTATTCACATTAAACTGCATCTGCCATGCATCTGCCCACTCACCCAACCTGACCAAACCACACTGCACCCTCATAGCATCTTCCTCACAGTTTACACTGCCACCCAGCTTTGTGTCATCTGCAAATTTGCCAATGTTACATTCGATAATTTCTTCCAAATCGTTGATATATATTGTAAATAAAATAGCTGCCGTTCCAACACCGAACCTTGCGGTACCCCACTAGTCACTGCCTGCCATTCTGAAAGGGACCAGTTAATTCCTACTCTATGTTTCCTGTCTGACGACCAATTTTCTATCCATGCCAGCATTCTACCCCAATACCATGTGCTCTCATTTTGCCCACCAATCTCCTATGGGGGACGACTATTGTCCTATGTGGGACGTTATTAATTGCTTTTTGAATGTCCAGGTACACTATATGCTCTGGCGCTCCCTTGTGCATTATCCTGATTACATCCTCCAAAAATGCCAGAAGATTTATCAAGCATGATCTCCCCTTCGTAAATCCATGCTGACTCCTACCGATCCTGCTCCTGCTCCCCAAATGTGCCGCTATTTAATCTTATATTATTAACTCTAGCAACTTCCCCACCACCGATGTCAGGCTAACTGGTCTATAATTCCCTGATTTTTGTCAGCAGCCCTTCTGAAAGAGTGGGACAACATTAGCTACCCTTCAATGCACAGGAACTGATCCACAATCTATAGAACATGGGAAAATTATCACCAATGTGTCCACGATTTCTAGAGCCACTTCCTTAAGTACCATGGGATGCAGACCATCAGACCCTAGTGATTTATCAGCCTTCAGTCCCAACAGTCTACCCAACACCATTTCCTGCCTAATGTGAATCTCCTTCAGTTCCTCCGCCACCCTAGATCATCTGGCAGACACATCAGGAAGATGTGTCTGTGTCTTCCTCAGTGAAAACGGATCAAAGGTCAACTTGGAACAATCATCTGCCAATGTATTGCTCCCCATAATAAATTCACCCTTTTCAGTCTTCATGGGTCCAACTTTGACCTTAACGAGCTTTTTCTCCTCACATACCCAAAGAAGCTTTTACTATCCACCTTTATATTCTTGGCTAGCTTACCTTCGTGCCTCGTCTTTTCTACCCGTATTGCCTTTTTAGTTATCTTCTGTTGCTCTATAAAAGGCACCCAATAATCTGGATTCCCTCTCATCTTGGATATCTTATGTTTCTTCTCTTTTATTTTTCTACTGTCCCTGACTACCCTTCTCAGCCATGGTTGCCACTTACTCCCATTGGAACCTTTCGTCCTCTTTGGAATTAACTGATCCTGCACCTGATGTATTATTCCCAGAAATACCTGCCATTGTTGTTCCACTGCCATCCCTGCTAGAAACATAGAAACATAGACACATAGAAATTAGGTGCAGGAGTAGGCCATTCGGCCCTTCGAGCCTGCACCGCCATTCAATATGATCATGGCTGATCATCCAACTCAGTATCCCGTACCTGCCTTCTCTCCATACCCTCTGATCCCCTTGGCCACAAGGGCCACATCTAACTCCCTCTTAAATATAGCCAATGAACTGGCCTCAACTACCCTCTGTGGCAGAGAGTTCCAGAGATTCACCACTCTCTGTGTGAAAAAAGTTCTCCTCATCTCGGTTTTAAAGGATTTCCCCCTGATCCTTAAGCTGTGACCCCTTGTCCTGGACTTCCCCAACATCGGGAACAATCTTCCTGCATCTAGCCTGTCCAACCCCTTAAGAATTTTGTAAGTTTCTATAAGATCCCCTCGCAATCTCCTAAATTCTAGAGAGTATAAACCAAGTCTATCCAGTCTTTCTTCATAAGACAGTCCTGACATCCCAGGAATCAGTCTGGTGAACCTTCTCTGCACTCCCTCCACTCCTGCAGTAGAGTATCTTTCCAGTCAATTTTGGCCAACTCCTCCCTCATGGCTCCTTAATCCCCTTTGCTCAACTGTAATACCGACCCCTTCAATTTATCCTCCTCCCTCTCAGATTGTAGACTAATCCTTGCCATATTATGGTCTCTACCTCCTAATGGCACCTTTACCCCGAATTCCCTTATCAAATCCCCTTCATTATACAACACTGCCCAGAACTGCTTTCTCCCTGGTAGTCTCCAATACAAGCTGCTCTAAGAATCCATCACAGAGGCACTCCACAAACTCCCTTTCTTGGGGTCCAGTTCCACCCTGATTTTCCCAGTTTACCTGCATGTTGGAATCTCCCATAATAACAGTAGCATTACCTTTTGCGACATGCCAATTTTAACTCTTGATTTAACTTGCACCGTATATCCAGGTTACTGATGTGGGCCTGTAGATAACTCCCTTTAGGATCTTCTTACCATGACCATGTCTCCATTCCGCCCATACTGACTCTACATCTCCTGATTCTATGCCACCCCTCGCAAGGGACTGAATTTCATTCTTCACCAACAGAGCTCCCCCACCACCTCTGCCCACCTGCCTGTCTTTTCAATTGGACGTTTAACCTTGGATATTCATTTCCCAGCCCTGGACCTCTTGCACCCATAGCTCTGTAATTCCCACAACTTCATGCTTGACAATTTCTAACTGAGCCTCAAGCTCATCCACTTTATTTATTTTAGTTCGCGCATTCATACGCCACACTTTGACTTCGGTATTCACCTCCCCTCTTCCAACGTTCACTATTCGCTCTGGCCTTACTCTCTTATCCCTTCTCCAACTTTCTGGAGTCTTTTGCAACTTTTCCTGTACTCACTTCCCCTTTTACACCATCTTATAATCCCAATTTGTCACCACCACCACCCCCACACTACTTATAATTCCACACGTGTAGAACTGGCATAACATTGGCCAACCTCCAGTTGGCCTCTCTCTTCCTCTCTCCCCCTCTTTCCCTCACTCGTCCTCTCTCCATCACTTACTCCCCAATCTCCCTCTCCCCCTCTCTCAATCCTTTCCTCTCTCTTCCCTTATCTTCATCCTTCATCCTCCCTCTTTTAGCCCTTCTCTCCATCCCTACCTCCCTCCCTTTCACCCCCTCCCTCTCTCCCACCACACCCCCTTTCCATTATTCCTCTCACCCCCCTCTCTCTTCCTCGACACCTCTTCTGCCCTCCACCACTTTCTACCCACACCCTCTCCACTTCACTCTTCCTTTCCTCTCTCCTTCCCTCCCCCCGCACCGCCTATCTCCCTCCTTCTCTTTCTCCCCTCTCCTTCTCTCTCTCTCCATCCATACTGCCCACCTTATCTCCCATTGCCACCCTCTCCCTCGCATTCACACTCTCCCCTCTCCCTGTATGATATTATGAGGGGTAGATGGAGTAGACAGTCAGAACATTTCTGCTATCGTCCCCAAACGTCCTTTCTTCTCTCCCTCCCACACTTTCTCCTTCCCTCCCTGTCACTCCTTTATCCCCTCTCTCCTTCCATTCCTGTCGCTCTCCCTCTCCCCCCCTATAGCTCAAACGCTCGTTCCTTCAATCTCTCCTTCCCTCAGCTTCTCTCCTTCCCTCTCTGTCCTACTGTCCCTTGCCCCGTCTCTATTCCTAATCCCGTCTCACCCTCATCCACTCTCCCACCCTCCCTAACACACTCTCTCATTCCCTCTATTCCTCTTTCCCCGTCTCTCCCCCTCACTCACCCGCTCTCCTTCGCCTTTCTCTCCGTCACTTGGAGGGAGGAAAAGAGAGGAAATGAGAGGGGGAGAGGGCTGAAGAGAGAGGGCAGGAGAGGGGGCGCGAGAAATGCGAGTAATGAGAGAGGGAGATAAATGGGAGAGAGGGTGAGAGAGAGGGGAGGGAGGGAGAGAGATGTAAAGGGGGGACGGGGATGGATGGAGAAAGAGAAGGAGGGAGAGAAGAGAAGGTAGGAGAGATAGGCTGAGGGAGAGGTGGAGAGGGGAGGAGAGGCGGACATATAACCATATAACCATATAATAATTACAGCACGGAAACAGGCCATCTCGGCCCTACAAGTCCGTGCCGAACAACTTTTTTTCCCTTAGTCCCACCTGCCTGCACTCATACCATAACCCTCCATTCCCTTCTCATCCATATGCCTATCCAATTTATTTTTAAATGATACTAACGAACCTGCCTCCACCACTTCCACTGGAAGCTCATTCCACACCGCTACCACTCTCTGAGTAAAGAAGTTCCCCCTCATGTTCCCCCCAATCTTCTGTCCCTTAATTCTGAAGTCATGTCCTCTTGTTTGAATCTTCCCTATTCTCAAAGGGAAAAGCTTGTCCACATCAACTCTGTCTATCCCTCTCATCATTTTAAAGACCTCTATCAAGTCCCCCCTTAACCTTCTGCGCTCCAGAGAATAAAGACCTGACTTGTTCAACCTTTCTCTGTAACTTAGTTGTTGAAACCCAGGCAACATAGTAAATCTCCTCTGTACTCTCTCTATTTTGTTGATAGTGATGCTCTCTCTCTCCTTCCCTCTATTCCTCTTTCCCCCTCTCTCCCCTTCACTCTCTCCCCTCTCTCTTTCACTCTCCCCCTTCACTCTCTCCCCTCTCTCGTTCACTCTCCCCCTTCCCTCTCAATCCCTCTCAGCCTATATGATATGATGACAGCGGTGCATAAGGCACATTGTCAGAATATTGCTCCCCTGCCGACGCAGGTCCCATTTCGTCCTCTCGCAATCCCTCTCTTCATTATTTCCTCCCTCTCTCCCTCTTTAACCCCCTCTCCATTCTTCCCTCTCTCCCCCACTCTCCCACCTCGCTCTCTCTCTCTCTCTCTCCCTCTCTCCCTGTCTCTGGATATTGTTCCCTGGATACTTTCAAGAGAGAGCTGGATAGGACTTAAAATGAGCGGAGTCGCGGGATATGGGTGGAAGGCAGGGACGGGATACTGATTGGGGATGATCAACCACGATCACATTGAATGGTTGTGCTGGCTCGAAGGGCCGAATGGCCTACTCCTGCACCTATTGTCTAATGTCTATTGTCTATTGTCTTTTGTCTCTCGTTCCCTGTCTCACTCTCTCTTTCACCCACTTTCCATCCACTTCCTCCTACTCCCCATTACAGCTTCTCCCCAACTACACTACCTCTCTCCGTTACCCCCTGTCTCATTCCCTCTCGCCCTCTCCCCCCCCCCTCTCTCCGCCCCTTGCCAACTCCCCGTCCCTCTCTCCGTCACTTTCTCCCCACGTTTTCCTATTCTCTCTCCGTCCCACTCCCCTTCCATCTCTTCATCATCGCCATCCTCTCTCCCCCTGTTTCCCACCATCCCTCTCTTCCCTCTCTCCACCCCCCCCCCCCTCCCGGTCCACCATTTACTCCCTCGCATATCCTTCAACTGCTCTCTCCCTCGTCACCCTTCTCCCGTTCTCCCCCTCTCTCCCTGCATGCTATGACGAGGGATTAGAGGCAGAACGATTAGCTTTTTTTACTTTGCCACTTCTTCTCTTTCCCTTCCTCTCCCTCCTCCACCTCTCTCCCCCTCCCCTTCTCTCACACTCTCTCCAATCTTTCTCTCCCTCTCTCTTCCGATCTCCGTCTCATTCCATCTTTCCTTCCATCTACCTCCTACTCTCCCACGCCCCCTTTCTCCATCCCTAAATCTATCACACCTTCACACCTCTCCCCCCCCCACCCCCTTTAATACCACTACTTATTTACCTTCCTCTTTCCGTCCTCTCTGTCCCTCACACGCCCTTCTCCTTCCTCCATTCCCCATCAAATTATGTCTACTCTCCCTCTCTCCTCTAACTGCGTTCTTCTCTCTTTTTACCGTCAATCCCTATGTCCCCCTCCCCCAAATCTCTCCTTCCCTCTGTCCCTTATCTCAATTCCTGCCGCCCCTCCCTCCCACCCTATATCTCTGTCTGCCTCTCTGTCTGCCCTTCATGATTTATTGAGAGTGGTCAATAGGGAAAGCAGTCAACAACCGTCTCACGCAAGATTACGTCTCTCTTTCTCCTTTCCGCCATTTCTTCCTCCTTCAACCCCCTCCCTCTCCCCTCTATCTCTCTCCCACTCTACCATCTCCCTCGCCCTCTCTCCTTCTCTCTCCCCTCTCGCTCTCCCCTTCCTTCCGTCCCGCTCGCTCTCTACATCTCCTCCCTACTCCCTATAAGCCCATTCCCCATCACTACGTACATCTCTCCACCCGTCTCCTTCCTTTTCTTCCTCTCTCCCCCCCCCCCCCCTCTCTCCCTCGCCACCATTTCTTCCCTCCGTCCGTCAGTTTCTCCCACACCCTCTTCTATTTTCTCTTCTCTTAACCCTCTTCCTTTCTCCTTCCCTCCGTTTCTCCCCTATATAGAGGGATGGAGAGAAGGGGGGAGTGGGTGCATCAGCGCCAAAGATACGGGTTCGACCATTGGACTAGGTGGGCCGAAGGGACATGTTTCCGCGTTGTATCTCTCGGCTAAACTGAAGAGTGAATGGTGATCGATGGCCGCCAATGGCTCGATGGGCTGAAGGGCCAGCTGTAGATAGATAAGGCAGCATGAATGATTTTGCTGAGCTGACCATAGCTCTTATCTGGTGGATGTTTTGCCAACACAATGTTTGGATATTTCACAAGAAATCACTAACATGTTCACCCCTCAGAGTTCATCCAACAAAACATCACCATTTTCTCCCAATCCTGTCCTCACGCTGTCCCTGACCTCACCCCATCTCGATTTCACCTGTTATGAAACATTTACAAAGGTGGTTGGATAGAACAGGTTTAGATTGTATTTGGGTCAGAGGCAGGCAGGTGGGACTCGTGTAGATGGGGCATGTTTGTAGCGGTGGCAGGTTGGGCCGAATGGCCTTTTTTTCAGGTGGTGTGACCCTGGGACTCCTTCCTCCTATCTTTCTGCTCCCTCAGTCTTCACTCTCCCCACTCTCTCTCCCTTCTCTGCCCCCCCCTTTCTCTTTCCCTCTCACGCTCCTTCTCTCATCACGCTTTATTTCTCCTCCTTCTCTCCCCTCTCCCTCCTACTTTCTATATCACTCCAACTCCCCCGTTCTCTCCGTTTCACATCCCCTTTATCTCCTCCCCCACTCACATTTCTTTCACTCACTCTCCCCATATCTTCCCCCACCCTCAATGTCCGCCATCCGCTGTCTCCCCCCTCTCTCTTCTATCTCCCCTCGCTCACTTTTTAATGTTTTAATTCCCGTGTACCTCGGCGCAGGTACAATATGGCAATACGTTTTAAAATATCAATAGACAATGGAGGAGTATAGCTAGTTCCGCCCCTTCCAGCTAGCTCTCCACCATTGAATGGTGATCATGGCTGATAATCCAACGATCAAGTACCAGCCGTTCCTGCCTTCTCTGCATATCCATTAACTCTGGATCTTATAGAAACTTACAAAATTCTTAAGGGGTTGGACTAGGCTAGATGCAGAAAAATTATTCCCGATGTTGGGGAAGTCCAGGACAAGGGGTCACAGTTTAAGGATAAGGGGGAAATCTTATAGGAACTGAGAATGAGAAAAACATTTTTATACACAGAGAGTGTGTGAATCTCTGGAATTCTCTGCCTACAGAATGTAGTTGAGGCCAAGTTAATTGGCTATATTTAAAGAGGGAGTTAAATGTGTGGCTAAAGGGCTAAAGGGGGGATGAGAGAGAAGGCAGGTACAGGATACTGAGTGTTGATCAGCCATGATCATATTGAATGGCGGTGCGGCAGCTCGAAGGGCCGAATGGCCTACTCCTGCAACCTATTTTCTATGTTTCTATGTTTCTATCCCTACAATAGTCTATAGTAACTCTCTTCTCATCGCCCCTTGAGGCAGAGAACTTCACACCCTCACAACTCCAGCGCGTCCAAACCCTTAATAATCTTACATTGTTTTCAATAAGACATCCTCTCTCATCCTAAATTTCAGAGCAAACCAGTCCAGCCTCTATCAACATATGCCAGTTCCAGCATCCCGTGCATTACCTTGCACTCTCTCAATAGCAAGAATGTCATTCATCAAGTTTGTAGACCAAAAACAGCACACATACTCCAGGTGTGTGTCTCACTGAGGCCCCTGTGCAACTGCAGTAGGACCGATTTGCTAATATACTCAACCTCTCCTGTTATGAAGGCCCATATGCCATTACTTTCTTCACTGCCTCCTGTACCTGCTTGCTCACTTTAAAGCGACTGATGAACAAGGACCCCCCAGATCCCGTTGTACTTCCCCTTTTCCCAACTTGACACCATTTAGATAGTAATCTGCCTACCTGTTTTTTGCTACCAAAGTGGATAAACTCACAATTATCCACATTAAACTGCATCTGCCATGCAATCTGCCCACACTCCTCCAACCTGTCCAAGTCCACCCTGCATTCTCACAGCATCCCTCACTCACACGGCACACTGCCACCCAGCTTTGTGTCATCTGCAAATTTTGCTGATGTTATTTAAATTCCTTCATACAAAGCATTAATGTATATTGCAAATAGCTGCTCAGTCCCCACCACCGCGGCTAGCGGGCACCCACACTAGTCACTTGCCTGCCATTATGAAAGGGACATTTTTGTTTCCTGTCTGCCAACCAATTTTATATCCATGTCAGCACCCTTACCCCCAATAGCATATGCTCCTCATTTTGCCCACCAATCTCATATAGAGACCTTAATCAAATGCTTCTTAAAAAAACAGGTACACCGGCATCCAATGGAATCTACGTTTGTCAATTATCATGGTTATATCCTCAAAAAAGTATAATCAAGCAGGATTTCCCTCCGTAAATCGACGGATCCTGCTACTGCTCTATCCAAATGTGCCGCTATTTCATCTTCTGTTATTGACTTCCAGCATCTTCCCACCACCGATGTCAGGGTAACTGGTCTATAATTCTGTTTCTCTCAAGCCATTCATTCTTCACTGCCTGCTGTACCCGCATGCTTACTTTCAGTGACACCTGATGAACAAGGACGCTCCCAGATCATATAACCATATAACCATATAACAATTACAGCACGGAGAACAGGCCCATCTCGGCCCTACAAGTCCGTGCCGAAACAACTTTTTCCCTTAATCCCACCTGCCTGCACTCATACCATAACCCTCCATTCCCTTCTCATCCATATGCCTATCCAGTTTATTTCTTAAATGATACCAATGAACCTGCCTCTACCATAACCTCTCCATTCCCTTCTCATCCAATATGCCTATCTCAATTTATTTTTAAATGATACTAACGAACCTGCCTCCACCACTTCCACTGGAAGCTCAATCACACGCTACTACCACTCTCTGAGTAAATGGAGTTTCCTCCTCATATTACCTCCTAAACTTCTGTCCCTTAATTCTGAAGTCTTGTCCTCTTGTTTGAATCTTCCCTATTCTCAAAGGGAAAAGCTTGTCCACATCCAACTCTGTCTATCCCTCTCATCATTTTAAAGACCTCTATCAGGTCCCCCCTTAACCTTCTGCGCTCCAGAGAATAAAGACCCTAACTTATTCAACCTATCTCTGTAACTTAGTTGTTGAAACACCAGGCAACATTCTAGTAAATATCCTCTGTACTCTCTCTATATTGTTGACATCCTTCCTATAATTGGGCGACCAAAATTGTACACCATACTCCAGATTTGGTCTCACCAATGCCTTGTACAATTTTAACATTACATCCCAGCTTCTATACTCAATGCTCTGATTTATAAAGGCTAGCACACCAAAAGCTTTCTTTACCACCCTATCTATATGAGATTCCACCTTCAAGGAACTATGCATCGGTTTTGCAGCCATGTCTCTGTAATTCCCACAATTTGCCAATTTCGAACTGAGCCTCAATTTCATCCACTTTATTTCTTATATTTCGCTCAGGCACATGCCACACTGTGACTTCGGAATTCACCTCCCCTCTCACACAGCGGCCACCATTGGCTCTGACCTTACATAGAACAGAGAAACAAGAAAATAGGTTCAGAAGTAGTCCATTCGGACCCTTCGAGCCTACACCGCCATTCAATATGATCATGGCTGATCATCCAACTCAGTGTCCCGTACCTGTCTTCTCTCCATACCCCCTGATCCCTTTAGCCACAAGGGCCACATCTAACTCCCTCTTAAATATAGCCAATCAACTGGCCTCAACTACCTTCTGTAGCGGAGAATTCCAGAGATTCACCACTCTCTGTGTGCAAAATGTTTTTCTCATTTCGGTCCTAAAGGATTTCCCCTTTATCCTTAAACTGTGACCCCTTGTCCTGGACTTCCCCAACATCTGGAACAATGTTCCTGCATCTAGCCTGCCCAACCCCTTAAGAATTTTGTAAGTTTCTATAAGTTCCCCCCCTCAATCTTCTAAATTCTAGCGAGTACAAGCCAAGTCTTTCCAGTATTTCTTCATATGAAAGTCCTGACATTCGAGGTATCAGTCTGGTGAACCTTCTCTGTACTCCCTCTATGGCAAGAATGTCCTTCCTCAGATTTGGAGGCCAAAACTGTACGTAATAACCATATAACCATATAACAATTACAGCACGGAAACAGGCCATCTCGACCCTTCTAGTCCGTGCCGAACACATAATCTCCCTTAGTCCCATATACCTGCGCTCAGACCATAACCCTCCATTCCTTTCCCCATCCATATAACTATCCAATTCATTTTTAAATGATAAAGACGAACCTGCTTCCACCACCTTCACTGGAAGCTCATTCCACACAGCTACCACTCTCTGAGTAAAGAAAATACTCCAGGTGTGGCCTCACCAAGACCCTGTACAACTGCAGTTTCACCTCTCTGCTCCTATACTCAAATCATTTTGCTGTGACTCCTTTTGCTAACTCTCTTATCCGTTCTCGAACTCCCTTCCCATGTATTCAGGAGTATTTTGCAACTTATTCTGTAGTCGCTTCCCCTTTTACACCATCTTTATACTCCCAATATGTCCCCCCCCCCCCCAACCCCCTCTCCATCCCCCACTATTTAGTCTAATTCCACACGAGTGGCACGAGCAAAACTTCTCGCCAGAACATTGGTCTCCCTCCAGTTCATTTTCCCCTCTCCCTCTCTCTCCCTCACTCGGACTCTCTCCTTCCCTCCATCACTTGCTCCCTACTCTCCCTCTCCCCCTCTCACAATGCTTTCCTCTCTCTTTCCCTCTATTCATTCCTCACCCTCTCCCTCTATTAGACCCTCTATCCATCCTTACTCACCTTCACTCGCTCTCCCTCTCTCCCACCCCAACTCTCTTTTGCTCTCTTCCTCTCTCTCTCATTCTCTCTCTCTCTCTCGACACCTTTTCTTCCCTCTGTCCATTACCTTCACCCCACTCCCTCGCCCTTTCTCTCTCCCCCTCACCTCTCCCCTTACCTGTCTCCTCTCCTCCCTTTCACCCCCTATCTGGCTCCTTCCCGCTCTTCCATCTCTCCTTCCCTCTCTCCCTCCATCCCGCCCACATTTTCTACCACGGCCACCCCTCTCTCGCGCGCTCACTCGCTCCCTCTCTCCCTCTCTCCCTCTCTCCCCATATGATATTATGAGGGGTAGATATGATAGAGAATCAGGAATATTTCTGCTATCCTCTCAAAATTCCCTTTCTTCTCTCCCTCTCCCATTTTCTCTTTCCCTCCTCTCACTCCTTCCTCCCATCTCGCCCCTCCTCCGTCTCTCTCTCCTCTCTCCCCTTCTAGCTCTATTGCTATCTCCTCCTCTCCCTCCCCTCACGCTCTCTCCTTCCCTCTCCCTCCTCCCTGTCCCTCACCGCCATCTCCACCCCCCTACCGTCTCTCATCCTATCACGCTTCCTCCTTTACCACCTCTCTCCCTCCCTCTGTTCCAATTTCCCCAACTCTCTCTCCCTCATCCGCTCTCCTCCCCTTTCTCTCCGCGTCTTGGAGGGAGAGGGAAAGAGAGGGAGAGAGATGGTATAGAGGATGCGAGGAGGGAGAACGGGGGATGTTGGGACGGGGTGGATGGTGAAAGAGAGGGAGGGAGAGAGGAAGAGAGCGATAGGGAGAGCTGAAAGGAGCGCTAGGGACAAATGGACGGAGGGAGATAGGGAGAGGTGGCGATTGCGAGGGGGAGGAGGGGGAGAGGGTGCCTCAGCGCAGTGGGCACAGGTTCTACCATGGACTCGGTGGGCCGAAGGGTCTGTTTCCGCGCTGTGGCTCAAATCTAATGTGGAGTGAATGGGTGATCGATGCGCGGCATTGACCTGATGGGCCAACTGTACATAGATCAGACATCATGAATTATTTTTTGCTGAGCTGACAATAACTCTTATCTGGTGCATGTTTCTGCCAACACAATTATGTGGACATTTCAGGAGAGATCGGAATCATTAACATGTTCACCTTCAGTTTATCCAACTCCTGCCCCCTCTGCCCCCTGCCTGTCCACGCGCTGTCCCCTGACATCTCCACCTCTCCAGTTTAGCCTTTACGTAACATTTACACAGCTTCTTGGGTAGGGCAGGGTTTAGAGGGTATTCGGGCCAAAGGGCAGGGAGGTGGGACACGCGCAGATGGGGCATGGTGGTCGATGTGGCCAGTTTGGGCTGAATAGCCACCTTTGGCGAAGTGTGACTCCTTGCCACTCAGTTCTGCACCCTCTTTCTCTCCACACACTCTCCTTACTCTGCCCTCCTCGCTCTCCCTTTCTTTCCCTTATCACTCTAGAGGATAGAGGAGAAATCCTTTAGGACCGAGATGAGAAAAACATTTTTCACACACGGAGTGGCGAATCTGTGGAATTCTCTGCCACAGAAGGTAGTTGAGGCCACACAGTTCATTGGCTATATTTAAGAGGGAGTTAGATGTGGCCCTTGTGGCTAAAGGGATCAGGGGGTATGGAGAGAAGGCAGGTACAGGATACTGAGTTGGATGTTCAGCCATGATCATATTGAATGGCGGCGCAGGCTCGAAGGGCCGAATGGCCTACTCCTGCACCTTCTTCTTCTTGGTTTCTTGGCCCTCCAAAATATTCCAACTGGAATTTAAACTGGAGGTGGTGAAGGGATGGATTAAGCCAGAAAGGGTTATTGGGAAGACTTGTAACCCCATTTGGAAGACCTCACAGCTATTTTCTATGTTTCTATGTTTCCTCCCCTCATCGCCTTTTCTCTCTGATCCTTCGCTCCCTCCTACTTTCCCAGTCCAGCTTATTACCCCCCATCTCCCCCCTCTCCCCCCATCTCCCCCCCTCGCCCATTTCTTCGCTCACTCTCCAATTTCTCCCCCTCTCATTCTCTTTATCTGGACCCCACCACCCTCATCCCCCACTCGCAATCCTCCCCCTCTATTCTTCTCTCTC
>JAWMAR010000230.1:2503879-2581265 GCA_036785375.1 Leucoraja ocellata
TAAGCCCCTGCTGATCAGAGAGAAACCCACTGTGAAGCAGGTTAGAGTCTGGTCTGAGGGAGCTATAGAAACACTCCAGGACTGCTTTGAGTGCACGGACAGGGACATGTTCAGGACAGCAGCCACTTACAACCAAAACATCAATGTGGATGAGTATGCCATGTCTGTGTCGGGATATATACAGAAGTACATGGAGGACGTCACTGTCATCAGGAACATCACAACCCGGGCCAACCACAAACCTTGGATTACTGCAGAGGTGCGTGCCATGCTGAAAGCACGAAATGCAGCTTTTAAATCTGGTGATTTGGGGGCTCTGAGAACAGCGAGAGCCAACCTCAACCGTGAAATAAGGAAAGCAAAGCGCGCCCACGGACAGAAAATCCACGCTTTCTTCCAGGATGTTAACAACACCAGGAACATGTGGGAAGGCATCCGGGCCATAACAAACTACAAGGCCCCTCAGATGTCTTGTAAGGATGATACAGACTTTCTCAATGAACTCAATAATCATTTCGGCAGGTTTGCGGCACTGGACACCACGACAGTGAGGAAATTAGAGCCACAACCAGGAGAACAGACACTGTCTTTTGAAACTGCTGAAGTCCGCAGAATCCTGGAGGGCATTGACAAGCGAAAGGCAGCCGGACCGGATAACATACCGGTGCGTCTGCTTAGGGGATGTGCCGACCAGCTGGCCCTGGTTCTGACAGACATTTTTAACATCTCCCTGAACCAGGCCATTGTACCATCGTGTTTCAAGACAGCCACCATCATACCAGTTCCCAAAAAGTCCACAATAACCTGCCTGAATGATTACCGCCCCGTAGCACTGACACCAATAATAATAGTAAGATTAAATGAGAACTTACCAGTTGGAAGTTTGATCTGTATATTATGAGGAGTTACGATGAGGGATTACGTGACGAACCCCGCTCAGTGCGCAGGCGCGGCATGCTTCCAAGCAGCGGTGTGGAATCACAGACAGACACAAGTGTTTGAAGTAACATAGTAAAGAAAAAGAGACATCAATTTATCAGTTTGATCCATATAATGAGGGTGGGAGCGGAGGGCACGTAATCCCTCATCGTAACTCCTCATAAAATACAGATCAAACTTCAAACTGGTAAGTTCTCGTTTAATCTTACTATTTTACTTCGGAGTCACGTGAGTGACTACGTGAAGATTTCAAAGCTCTGTGATTTCAAACCGTGTAACAGTTTTACTCACTCACTGCCGAAAGCTCTTGAGGAAGGAAGTGTTATCGTAATTAACCAATGAATCTGTTTTCAAAACAAAACGGTATTTATTAACAATAACAAAAAACAAAATAGCTCCCCCGGGCTTTAAATTAAATATTTGCAGCTTCTAATATTCTCGCTGCAAACAAATCAGGCTTCACCAATGGCTTATTCTAGAATGTTCGGAATGTGGATTCCCTCGACCATCCTGCTGTGTTCAGGATGAGGTCAATAGGCACATCCATCCTAGCTGCCGTTGATGTGGATGCTGCCCTGGTGGAATGAGATTTGTAAAGGTTAATGTCTATCCCAGCAGCTTCCAATACCTGTTTTAACCATCTTGAAATGGTCTGGCTTGTTACCCGGCCATGTGGTTTTTTGTGGCTGACCCATAAGGCTCTTTCACTCCCTCGGATGTTATGGGTTGTGTCGATGTACTGTTTGAGGTGGGTCACCACACACAATCGTGGCTCTGGTGGGTAGGCCCGGAATACCGCTAGTGCGTTGGATGTTCCTGGCCTGCTTTGTTTTATCAGACCTAGTAGGGTGAATGTTACCTGGTCTGGCGTTGTTTCCATGCTGTCCAGTCTAAGTTTGTGTAACGACTGGACCCTCTGTGCAGATACTAGAGCCATCAGCATGAGCGTTTTTAGTGTTAATTGCTCGAGGCTGAGGGATCTTGCTGGTGGTCTATTCGGAGGTATGTCAGAACGACACTGATGTCCCAAATTTGAGTATACCTGGGCTTGGGGGGCTTGATGTTATAAATGCCCCTCATCAGTTTAACCACCAGCGGATGGGATCCCATAGGCTGATGTCCTGCAGGTTTGAGGTAAGTGGAGAGGGCACTACGTGCCGTGTTGATGGCACTGTAGCTCATAACCTCGTAGTGATGTAGGTAGGCCAGGAACTCGAGAACATTGGCTACTGTGGCTGATTCGTATGAAGTCCCTGTTTCTTGGCAGTACTTCTCCCATTTCTTGATGTTGGTTAGGTACTGCCTCTTTGTAGATATTCTCAGGGATGCTGACATGGTGGTGATGGTTTATTGCGATAATCCCAGGTCCAGATAGGGTCGGTTTAGAATCTGCAACCCAGGAGTTTAATGCCTTGATGGCATGGATGGCTGATGCCTGACACTGGGTGAGTCAATAAACCTGGATGACTGGGAAACACCATTGGTGATTCCACCACCATGTCATGAAGTACTGGGAACCATGGCTGTGTAGGCCAGTCGGGTACCACCAAAATTCCAGAGGCTGAGTCCATCTGGATTTTGCGAAGTACCCGACTGATGAGGCAGAAGGGAGGAAAGGCATAGAAAAAGAGCTTTCCCCAATCCAGCGTGAAGGCATCTACCGCTGCTGCATCTGGATCTGGTTCCCAAGCGACATACGTAGTTAATTGGTGATTTAGTCTTGATGCAAATAAATCGATATCTGGCTTTCCATATTGCTTGACAATTTTAGCAAATGCTTTAGGATTTAACATCCATTCGATGTTGTCATTGAATTTGCGTGGCCTGGTGTCTGCCACTGTGTTTAGCTTACCTGGTAGATAGATAGCTGAAAGCCAAATATGTCTTTCGACACACCATTGCCAAATCATATTGACCAATTTGTCGTATGATAAAGATTTTATGCCGCCCATATGGTTAATGTAAGCCACCACCGTAGTATTGTCTATTTGTAATCTAACATGCAAGTGCTGCATATTTGATGCATATGCTTTTAAACCATAAAAGGCGCCCAACATTTCCAAATAATTAATGCCCAGTGTAGATAGTAATGATGATTCTAAGTTAGTCCATCTACCACCTGTGCTGGATATGGAGTTAGTTGCTCCCCAGCCTTGAGCACTGGCATCTGTTTGAAGAACTAAAGTAGCATTAGTAATGATAACAGGACTACAACTATGCCAAATATTTTGTGTCCACCACTGTAGCTCTGATATTGCTTCAGTGGGTAACATCATGACCCGATCATAGTGACCTTTATGTTGTTTTAGTGTCTGCACCTTTGCTCTTTGTAAATTTTGATAATGCAAAGGTCCAAATTGGATAGCCGGAAATGCTGCTACCATTTTCCCAATTTTACTTCGGAGTCACGTGAGTGATTCCGTGAAGAAGCCCGCCCCAGGACGCATTGCGGCATTACGTTTCGGAATGCAAAGCGGCAGCCGGGAGACAGGGCTCCTGGCAGAAACGAGAAAAACTAAAGTTTAGGTAAGTACTTACCTTTACTTTTACAGCCCCTTTGCGTCTGCTTGTTTTCCCGCAGGGCGTGCAAGCGGCCCTTGGACTCCGGGAGGAGTTTTCCGTTCGCGGGAGGGGAGAAAAGACGCAACAAGGACCGCACTCACCGGCGGACCATGGATGGGAGCTGTGCCGGTGCCGGTAACACTCCACAAGGGCGACATCCAGAGAGCGCAGGAAGACGGCGCTAGCACTGCGTTGGGGTTCCCCTCAGTCCTCGCTCGCCCTCGAGTACTGGCCAGGTGAGGCAGGCAGGCGGGCGGGAGGAGGCTTCTGACATTTGCGGAGCCGTTAAGGGGACCCACTGTGCAGTGCTGCCGTGAGTGCGCTGCAGCCCGAGTGCAGGTGAGCAGCAGCCCGAGTGCAGAGAGAGAGCGAGGACCGCTAATCAACGGCCCGCTCCCGATACTGCACCAAGCCCGTCAGCATCAGCTGCGGGCTGGGAGGGAAATGCTGCACCTGCCCGCTCGACGAAAGGACGTCTTTGGGCAGCAACAGGCGGTAGGACCGCTTAGCGGGCGGTCCACAAACCCGACACTGCGACCAAGCCAGCCCGCTAGCGCCTGAGCAGCGGGCTGGATGTGTGTAAAACCCGGCGGTGGAGCCAACATCGGACTGGGACGTCTCTCCACCCAGGACGCATTGCGGCATTACGTTTCGGAATGCAAAGCGGCAGCCGGGAGACAGGGCTCCTGGCAGAAACGAGAAAAACTAAAGTTTAGGTAAGTTTAGGTAAGTACTTACCTTTACTTTTACAAGGCCTGAGCTGCAGGAGCGGCTCTTGGGCATTGCAAAGGTGAGTTTGCAGTTATGTTTTATTACAGATTTCAGGAACACAACGCAAAAACTCGCAAAGAGGAACTGCCCCGCTCCAACTCTACCAGCGGGGCAGCAACCGGCGGCAGCGTCGCTCGCAGAGCGTTTTTCACTATCCCTGAGACCGAGCCAAGCCAGTCTCGCCAGAGCCTGCACGGCGGACTGGGAAAGCGGCCAGGAAGCCAAACGGCCGGTCATCTCCGACTCGTCGGAGGGGGACATGTCTCTACCAAAGCAGAGAGAGACAGCCGCCTGAGCTGCACTTAGCAGCTCCTGGAGGAGAAGGTCCACCGGGAACAGCAGCGCTCCCGGCGAGACAGGACAGGCACCTCCTCCATAGTGTCATGTAAGGCACTGCCCTTTGCTACCCTCATACCACGGGTTGGAGCAGGAGGCTAGCATTGGTGACCAGGGCAGGGCTGGTCTGCAAATGGGGCAGGCGGACAAAATCGGGAGTATGCACGAGGTGCAGGATCAGGAACAGCTGTTGGGTATGGTGGACCGCTTCGTAGCAACCCCACGGGCTGGAGCACCGCCGGAGCCAGAACAATGGCAGCCAGCACAAAGCTCTACTAAAAAAGGTGCTCGCCGAGGAGCTGTAAGAATATACAGCACCAGAAAACTGTGAGGCCCTTAAGGGAATAAGCCTCAAACAGCAAAATCTGCGATTGTGGGGGCCCTTATGCGGGCATAAAAACTCAAGCTACAGCGGATCCGAAGACTCCTGACGTCATCTATCACAGTCTATGCTCGTTCTGTGGAGATAACGAGATGAACACATACCACCAGAAAGTGCTGGTATTAAGGTGTACCACACAGTTCGAACTAAACAATCGCCGAAGGGAAATATAACACCTGCCCTCAATCTCAAAAATTGCAGGCTTGAGCAAAAAGCTGAAGGAGATGGAAGAGGCATCAAAAACCTTCGGCATCATGAGGGCAGGCCCCGGGACGAGCAAACCACGACTTCCGATACCCAAGCAGCAGCACCTCACGGCATCCACCAGTCGATGTCAAGAATATGGGACTGGTGAACGCTTGGGGCCGCACTATCCCCAAAGATCATTTAGATCAGGGCCCGCCGCGGACCCCCTGGAAAATACGCCTCCCCCCAACGTCGCCAGCACGTCCTCAGAACAAAAGCACTCAGAAAACAGAAAACACAAAACCGCCAATAACCATGGAGGTAGGTGGGTCTGGTTCCTACCAGCATATAGAGCGCTTTCTTGGACTATCTTGGCTTTCATATTAATTCAGTCCACGTAACTACAATGTTGCCAAGAGACAACATAGTTGAATTGGCACAAACAAGCAACAAATTAATGGTAAACTACCAACTACTCGACAAATAACAGAGTAATTGGGGGGGAAAAATGGTACCATTTCTGTCTACATGATTCAGATGTTAGTATCAAAAACAACATATAGGTTGTCATTGAGCATCTCATGAAGTTACCCACTGAAATAATATCAGAAAGATGGTGGTGGGGTTACCACTTATACTGGGCATTAATTATCTAAAAAATGTTCGGGTGAAATTTATGAGTTTTAAGCACTTGCATGTATGGGTATAAATAGACTACACTATGGAGGTGGCCTATATTAACCATATGGCAGCATAAAGTCGGTATCATATGACAAGTTGGTCAAAACAATTTGTCAATGGTATATCCATAGAGGTATTGGACTATCAACAACTTACCTGCCCGGTAAGCAAAATACAGTGACAGACACCAGGTCACATAATATTAAGGACAACATCAATTAGATGTTTTCATATAAAGTTTTAACAAAACTATCAAGCTATATGATGCAACATATATTAATGCATTTTATTGTCTCTGTACTGCACACTGACAATGACAATTAAAATGGAATGTGAATCTGATATCGATTATTTGCATCAATGCTATATCACCAGGTGTTCGGGGATGTCCTATGTATGTCGCGGGGGAAACCAGACCCTGGGGCAGTGGAATCCTCATTAAAAAAATTTCTCTGGGACAGATAGTTCCAGCAGAAAGCTTGTCAGCTATATATATTAACTTTCTGACCTATAGGTCATGTTGTCATTCAACAATGTATTTATAATATTGATAGACAAATGCGTTCACGCTGCATTGGTGAAATTAATTCTATGTATTTTTTCCCTTCTGCCTCACCAATCGAGAACAACGCACAGTACAAAAGGATTCTGCTTCAGGTATTTGACAGTACCTGACGGACTTACGCAGCCATTGTTTCACTTACGCCATGACATGGTTGTTGGAACTTGGATGGTGTTTTCCAGTACCCAGAATTATTAACAATCGGAGCAGGGCACAAATCAACTGTGCCATGAGAAAATAAGCTCCTGAGCTGCAGATTCTGCGCAAGCCTCTGGGACTTGGATTGTTATACTGAACAATCGACACCATGTCAGCATCCTTTTGAACATCCACTGGACTACAACACTTGTCCAGCATCAAGAGAAGTGCTGCAAGGATACAGGGAAAACCTACTCATCCGATAGAGGTACTACAAACTGGAATTCCTGGAGAACCTTCATCACGATGAAGGATTCGGCTACAGTACCATCAACACAGCTAGAATTGCCCTGACTGTTCTTTTTCAAAACAGCTACAGGACAACAGGTATGGGGTCACTGGCTGGTGGTAAATTTGAAGGGTATTAAAACTCTAAAACCCTAGACCAGGTACACCCATATATGGGATGTCACAATGGTTAACCATACTTCAGGGGATACCCACCAGCCAGAGCCCTAAACCTGAACCTTCTATGCACTAAAAACATATGTTGAAGGCACACGGAGCAGCACAGAGGGTCCAGTCACTACTCCTATTTCAACTGGACACCATGCTCACAGCTTCAGACCAGATCTCTATCATTTGTCCAGGGAATGGTCAAACCAGACCAGGAACACCTTATCCAGTCATAAACCCGGGCTTACCCGCCAGAAAACACGGTAATGTACCAAGACCCTATTACCTTACATAGACACAACCTAATTATGCGAGGGAGATGAAAAGCCTTGTGGGTTGGTCACAAAAAAACCTTGTGGTCGGGTAACAAGCCTTTTTTGAAATGGCTCAAGCAGGTTAAAGCTCCTGGGATAAAACTAACATGTCAAAGTTGTCATCCCACAGGAGAAGCTTCCACGTCAACGGCAAAAGAATGGACGTGCCTGTAAACCACATCCTGGCTCCAGCAGAATAGTGGGGGTAAAACGTTCAGAGAAATAATTTATTATAAACTGTTGACAAAACCTGTTTTTTATTTGCAGGAAAGATTCCAATCTGCAAATATTCAAATTAGCCAAGGGGAGCATTTAAATTTCTTCAGTGTTATTGTAAAATACCATTGGTTTTCTATAAACAGAATCATTGGTTGGTTACGATAACACACTTCCTCCCTCAAAGACTTCGGCAGTGAGTGTAGTATAACTGTTACACGGTTTGAAATCACAGAGCTTTGACATCTTCACGGAATCACTCACGTGACTCCGAAGTAAAATAGTAAGATTAAACGAGAACTTACCAGTTTGAAGTTTGATCTGTATTTTATGAGGAGTTACGATGAGGGATTACGTGCCCTCCGCTCCCACCCTCATTACATGGATCAAACTGATAAATTGATGTCTCTTTATTCTTTACTATGTTACTTCAAATCTTGTGTCTATCTGTGATTCCACACCGCTGCTTTGAAGTATGCCGCAATGCGTCCTGGGGCGGGCTTCTTCACGTAATCCCTCATCGTAACTCCTCATAAAATACAGATCAAACTTCAAACTGGTAAGTTCTCGTTTAACCTTACTATTACTGCTGCCACTTGTCGAATAGTTGGTCTTTTGTTAACTTTTAAGTTATTGCATGATTGTGTTAATGCAATCATCTTTTCCCTTGGCAGGGTAATAGTCATTTGGACTGAGTTAATTGTGAAACCCAGGTAGTCCATGATAGAGGATGGATTTAACTTGGATTTATCTGGATGTAGGGCGAATCCCAGCGTTTCTCGGAGCTGTTTTGTAGCTGATATTGCTGCTACAGCCAATTCCGTGGTTTTTCCCACTATGAGAATGTCGTCCAAATATGCCATGACTATATGTTTTTGTTTCCTTAATGTTGCCATGGCTGCTTTTAATATTTTTGTGAATAATCTTGGGGCTGACGTGAGCCCATTAGGCAGTGCTTTATACTGCCACAGCTGCCCCATCCAGATAAATTTAAGGTATCTGCTATAATCCTTATGTATGGGTACCAGATAGTAAGCATCTTTGAGATCAATGCTTGCCATATAGTATCCTTTGGAAATCAGTTGTCTAGCAGTCACAAATGTTTCCATTTTGAAATGTATATACTTAACAAACTTATTTAGGGATGTTAAGTCAATGATGATGCGACATCCACCATCTTTTTTGGTTTTTGTAAATATGTTGGAAACAAATTCCAAGGGCTCATGTTTGGTCGTTTCTATGACCCCTTTATTTATAAGTCTCACCAGTTCAGCTTGTCCCTCCTGTTGCTCTTTTTTGGAGGGAGAAAATACCCTTTCGGGCCAGTGTTGAACTGGCGGTATTTTTGAAATAAATTGAATTTTATATCCTCCAATGCTATTGAGTATATATTTATCATTAGTGATCATTCCCCATGCTTTTTTAAACAAGTGTAACCTTCCCCCTGTTAGTAAGGCACCCTTATTCTCTATATGCTGGTAGGAACCAGATCCACCTACCTCCATGGTTATTGACGACTTTGTGTTTTCTTTTTTCTTCGAGTTTTGCCTTGTCGACGTTCTGGCGATGTTGTGGGGAGGCGCATTTTCCAGGGGGTCCGCGGCGGGCCCTGACCTAAAAAAGGTCTTTGGGGATATTGCGGCCCCAAGCTTTCACCAGTCCCATATTCCAGACGTCGACTGGTGGATGCCTTGGGGTGCTGCCGCTTGGGTATCAGAGTTGTTTGTGGTTTGCTCGTCGCGGGGCCTGCCCTCATGAGGCCGAAGGTTTTGGATGCCTCTTCCATATCCTTCAGCTGTTTGTTTAGGTCACAAAACACTAACGCCAACTCTCCTCCGGTTAGTCCCAACGCACCGTCTACTTACCTGACGGTCCGTTTTAAAGCGCAGCTGGAGAGCCTGACTCCAGCTGCCGCCGCTGTTGCAACTGCTGGGCATAATGCCGCGCCTGTGCACTGAGCGGGGTTCTTCACGTAGTCACTCACGTGACTCCGAAGTAAAATGAAGTGCTTTGAGAGGCTTATTAAGCAGCACATGGTCTCTAAACTCCCCTCCAGTTTTGACCCGTTCCAGCTTGCTTATCGCCCGAACCGCTCCACAGAGGATGCTATCTCCTCTGCAGTCCACCTGAGCCTACAACACCTGGAGGAGAGGAACACCCACGTGTGGATGCTGTTTGTTGATTTCAGCTCAGCATTTAACACGATAATCCCCCAGCATCTGGTGAGCAAACTGGCACCATTAGGATTCAATACCAGACTATGCAACTGGATCCTGGATTTCCTTTCTGAAAGACCCCAGTCTGTGCGGGTGGGGAAGAACACCTCATCGGTCATCACACTGAGCACCGGCTCCCCTCACGGCTGTGTCCTGAGTCCGCTGCTCTTTACATTGATGACACATGACTGTGTTGCCGGGTCCACTACTAACCATATCATCAAATATGCGGATGACACAACAGTAGTGGGCCTCATCCGCAACAATGACGACCAGACATACAGAGAGGAGGTGGGGCAGCTGGTGAGCTGGTGCAGCAGGAACAACCTTCTCCTAAATGTGGACAAAACCAAGGAGATTGTCGTCGACTTCAGAAAGTAAAATCAGCCCAGTCACACTCCGCTGTGCATCAACAACTTAGCAGTGGAGCAGGTGAAAAGCATCAAGTTCCTGGGGGTGCATATAACGGATACCTTAACTTGGACCACAAACATCACATCCCTGGTAAAACGGGCACAGCAGCGGTTGTACTTCCTCCGCAGGATGAGAAGATCACACCTCCACCCTCCCATCCTCACCACATTCTACAGAAGCGCAATTGAATCAGTCAAGACCAGCTGCATCTCTATGTGGTGCAGCGGCTGTACAGCTGCGGACTGGAAGTGACTTCAGAGAGTGGTGAGGACAATGGAAAAAATCATTGGGACTTCTCATCCTTCCATCATGGACATTGGTTACAAACGCTGTCTGACAAGAGCTAAGGGCATTACCAGAGCCCGCACACACCCACAATATGGACTGTTTACACTGCTGAACTCTGGGAGGAAGTACCGCAGCAAGAAGAGCGGGACAACCAGGTTCGGCAACAGCTTCATCCCCCAGGCCATAAGACTATTGAACTCACAATCAAACCGATGCTAGAACTTTCTTATACATTGCCACTTTTAAAAACGTTACTATATATCTATTTTACAGAACTATGCACATGAAGCACTTTTTATGGGCACACTAAGCACTTTTACTGATCGCCTGATATAAATGTGATATTCTGCTGCTACTTTGAAGAGTCAATGCAACAACATTTTGTTCAATGTGCACTGTGTCTATGTGTATACCTGAATGACAATTAAAGTTATATTCATTCATTCAATCATTCATTCATTCAATCATACATTCATCATTCATTCAATCATACATTCATTTCCATACATAGACTGGGAACACATTCTGTAAATGGGCTGGTTGGTTTGGAGTTTGTAAAATGTGTGCAGGATAGTTTTTTGCAGCAATACATAGAGGTACCCACTAGAGGATCTGGATGAAGGGGTGGTAAATTGGTTTAGTAAGTATGCAGATGATACCAAGATAGGGGGTGTTGTGGATAATGAGGAGGATTTCCAAAGTCTACAGAGGGATTTAGGCCATTTGGAATAATGGGCTGAAAGATGGCAGATGGAGTTTAATGCTGATAAATGTGAGGTGCTACACCTTGGCAGGACAAATCAAAATAGGACGTACATGGTAAATGGTAGGGAATTGAAGAATGCAGTTGAACAGGGATCGGGGAATAACTGTGCATGGTTCCTTGAAGGTGGAATCTCATATAGATAGGGTGGTAAATAAAGCTTTTGGTATGCTAGCCTTTATAAATCAGAGCATTGAGTATAGAAGCTGGGATGTAATGTTAAAAATTGTACAAGGCATTGGTGAGACCAAGTCTGGAGTATGGTGTACAATTTTGGTCGCCCAATTATAGAAAGGATGTCAACAAAATAGAGAGAGTACAGAGGAGATTTACTAGAATGTTGCCTGGGTTTCAACAACTATTACAGAGAAAGCTTGAATAAGTTAGGGCTTCATTCTCTGGAGCGCAGAAGGTTAAGGGGGGACTTGATAGAGGTCTTTAAAATGATGAGAGGGATAGACAGAGTTGATGTGGACAAGCTTTTCTCTTTGAGAATAGGGAAGATTCAAACAAGAGGACATGACTTCAGAATTAAGGGACAGAAGTTTAGGGGTAACATGAGGGGGAACTTCTTTACTCAGAGAGTGGTAGCGGTGTGGAATGAGCTTCCAGTGGAAGTGGTGGAGGCAGGTTCATTGGTATCATTTAAAAATAAATTGGATAGGCATATGGATGAGAAGGGAATGGAGGGTTATGGTATGAGTGCAGGCAGTTGGGACTATGGGAACTTAATTGTTCGGCACGGACTTGTAGGGCCGAGATGACCTGTTTCCGTGCTGTAATTATTATATGGTTAAATGGTTATATAGGTAACGTTTCTGGCCGAAACCCTTCTTCAGACTGAGTTCAAAAAGAGTTGTCTTTTATGCTCGTTATACGTGGAGTATGAATGCACTGGTTTTGGAGACAACAAAGGTGTCATTTGAAGCAGTGACTTCCTATTTAATTGTTCTTTGGTGTAATATGTTTTCTGAAATTGTTTCTTTCTTCTTGTAAATAATGTCATCTTAGAATATAGAGCACAGACGCAGCGGTGGAATTGGTGCCTTACAGCGCCAGAGACAGGGGTTCGATCCTAGCTATGGGTGCTGTTTGTACATTCTCCCCGTGACTGTGGGGTTTCACTGGAACTCTCATTCCCTCCGACATTCCAAAAGACGTGCTGGTTTGTTGGTTAATTGTCTTGTCTAAATTGTCCCTAGTGTGCAGGATAGAATCATTGTATGGGTGATTGCTAGTCAATGCAGACTCGTTGGGCCAAAAGGCCTGTTTCCCCACAGTATCCCCAAACAAAACTGCACAGCACAGAAACAAGCCCTTTGGCCCACAATGTCTGAGCTGAACATTATGCCAATGCCAACTCTTATCTGCCTGCATATAATCCATATCGCTCCATTCCCTGCATATTCATAATCATACATGGCACTATCATATCTTGATCCAATACAAATCCTAGCAGCATGTTCCTGGGACCCATCATCTTCTGTGAAAAAATATGCCCCACACGTTTGTCTACTCCTTTTCAGTCTCAGCCCAATGCAGTGGAGTAACGGATAGAGCTGCTGCCTCCCAGTGTCAAAGATCCAGGTTAGTGGGCAAATGCATGGCAGATGCAGCATAATGTGGATAAATGTGAGGTTATCCACTTAGGTGGCAAAAACAGGAAAGTAAACTATTATCTGAATGGTGGCCGATTAGGAAAAGGGGAGATGCAACGAGACCTGGGTGTCATGGTACACCAGTCATTGAAAATAGGCATGCAGGTGCAGCAGGCAGTGAAACATAGAAACATAGAAACATAGAAATTAGGTGCAGGAGTAGGCCATTCGGCCCTTCGAGCCTGCACCGCCATTTAATATGATCATGGCTGATCATCCAACTCAGTATCCCATACCTGCCTTCTGTCCATACCCTCTGATCCCCTTAGCCACAAGGGCCACATCTAACTCCCTCTTAAATATAGCCAATGAACTGGCCTCGACTACCCTCTGTGGCAGAGAGTTCCAGAGATTCACCACTCTCTGTGTGAAAAAGGTTCTTCTCATCTCGGTTTTAAATAATTCCCCCCTTATCCTTAAGCTGTGACCCTTTGTCCTGGACTTCCCCAACATCGGGAGCAATCTTCCTGCATCTAGCCTGTCCAACCCCTTAAGAATTTTGTAAATTTCTATAAGATACCCTCCCAATCACCTAAATTCTAGATAGTATAAACCAAGTCTATCCAGCCTTTCTTCATATGAAAGTCCTGATATCCCAGGAATCAATCTGGTGAACCTTCTCTGCACTCCCTCTATGGCAATAATGTCCTTCCTCAGATTTGGAGACCAAAACTGTACGCAATACTCCAGGTGTGGTCTCACCAAGACCCTGTACAACTGCTGTAGAACCTCCCTGCTCCTATACTCAAATCCTTTTGCGATGAATGCTAACATACCATTCGCTTTCTTCACTGCCTGCTGCACCTGCATGCCTACTTTCAATGACTGGTGTACCATGACACCCAGGTCTCGTTGCATCTCCCCTTTTCCTAGTCGGCCACCATTTAGAAAATGAAGAAAGCGAATGGTATGTTAGCATTCATAGCAAAAGGATCTGAGTATAGGAGCAGGGACGTTCTACTGCAGTTGTACGGGGTCTTTGTGAGACCACACCTGGAGTATTGCGTACAGTTTTGGTCTCCTAATCTGAGGAAATACATTCTTGCCATAGAGGGAGTACAGAGAAGGTTCACCAGACTGATTCCTGGGATGTCAGGACTTTCATATGAAGAAAGACTGGATAGACTCGGCTTGTACTCGCTTGAATTTGGAAGATTGAGGGGGGATCTTATAGAAACTTACAAAATTCTTAAGGGGTTGGACAGGCTAGATGCAGGAAGATTGTTCCCAATGTTGGGGAAGTCCAGAACAAGGGGTCACAGTTTAAGGATAACGGGGAAGTCTTTTAGGACTGATATGAGAAAAAACATTTTTCACACAGAGAGCGGTGAATATGTGGAATTTTCTGCCACAGAAGGTAGTTGAGGCCACAGTTCGTTGGCTATATTTAAGAGGGAGTTAGATGTGGCCCTTGTGGCTAAAGGGATCAGGAGGAATGGAGAGAAGGCAGGTACAGGATACCGAGTTGGATTATCAGCCATGATCATATTGAATGGCGAATGGTGCAGGATCGAAGGGCCGAATGGCCTCTACTCCTGCACCTATTTTCTATCGTATCATTTGGTCATGCCGTTTGGTCTTACTACTGCTCCAGCAGTTTTTCAAGGCATGGTTAATGATGTATTACGGGACATGCTGAACAGATTTGTGTTTGTGTACCTTGATGACATTTTGATTTTTTCTCCAGACGAGACTTCCCATGTGCAGCATGTACACCAGGTACTGGAACGTTTGCTCCTGAATGATCTGTTTGTGAAAGCTGAGAAATGTGAATTTCATGCTAACACTGTTCAATTCCTTTGTTATGTTGTATCACCTGCTGGTATACAGATGGACCCGAGCAAGGTCAGTGCTGTGGCCAATTGGCCTACTCCCTCCAGTCGTAAGTGACTTCAGGGGTTCCTTGGGTTTGCTAATTTTTATAGGAAGTTTATCCGGAACTTTAGTGTCACTGCTGCACCATTCCATGTTCTTACCTCGCCCCACGTGCCTTTCTCTTGGTCCCCTCAAGCAGAAACTGCATTTATGAGACTCAAGAGGAGCTTCTCCTCAGCCCCCATCCTGGTTCACCCTGACCCGTCACTCCAGTTCGTGGTTGAGGTGGACGCCTCGGGTGTGGGCATCGGGGCCGTATTCTCCCAGAAATCCCCCACAGATGGTCGACTGCATCCCTGCGCTTTCCTCTCATGAAAGCTTTCTCCTGCTGAGAGAAATTACTATGTGGGTAACCGTGAACTGTTAGCGGTTAAAACAGCCTTGGAGGAATGGAGACACTGGTTGGAGGGCACAGAGCAGCCGTCTCTAGTTTGGACAGACCACAAGAACCTGGAATACATCAAGTCAGCCAAACGCCTCAACTCACGCCAAGCAAGGTGGGCTCTCTTCTTTAATCGATTTGATTTTGTACTGTCTTACCGCCCTGGTGCCAAGAATGGCAAACCTGATGCTCTCTCCAGACAGTTTGATCCTGACCCGGCCCCTAAGGTTTCAACTCCCATTCTGCCTGCTTCCTGTTTTGTTGGGGCAGTTACTTGGGAGATTGAGAAGAGAGTTTCCGAGGCTACAGCTGGTGTTCAGTCTCCGCTGGGGTGCCCTTCTAATCGTCTGTTTGTTCCCGAGTCTCTTCGCTCACAGGTGGTTCACTGGGCTCATACGTCTCGGATCCCCTGTCATCCCGGTGTCTGCCGAACCCTGTCTGTGGCCAAACAGCGGTTTTGGTGGCCTTCCATGGAGAGGGGGATTAAGGAGTACGTTGAGGCCCGCAGTATTTGTGCTCAGACCAAGACCTCACGTCTGCCCGCCTTTAACCTCCTGAATCCACTGCCTGTCCCCTCACGCCCCTCATCCGGCATCTCCATGGACTTTGTCACGGGCCTGCCCTCTTCTGAAGGTAACACCTCAGTCATGACTGTGGTGAACAGATTTTCTAAGATGGTCCATTTCATTCCGTCGCACAAGCTTCCCTCCGCCAAGAAAACGGCAGAGGTCATGCTGTCTCATGTTTTTCGAATACATGGATTTCCCAGAGACATTGTGTCTGACCGGGGGCCTCAGTTCGTGTCCAGGTTTTGGAAGGAGTTTTGTTCTCTGTTGGAAGCCACGGTCAGCCTTACATCTGGTTATCACCCGGAATCCAATGGACAGACTGAACGCCTTAACCAGGAATTGGAGACAGGAATGTGGTGCTTGGTGGCATAGAACCCTTCAACTTGGAGCAAACACCTTATTTGGGTGGAGTATGCACACAACACACTTCCTTGCTCCTCCTCTGGTCTCTCTCCATTCCAGTGTGCCTATGGTTATCAACCGCCATTGTTCCCTGCTGTGGAGAAAGGAGTCCAGTGTGCCCTCCGCTCAGGCTCTCATCCGTCGCTGTCGTAAGGTTTGGAATGGGGCTCGTCAGATGCTGTTGCACAGTTCTGCGCGTTACAAGAGGATGGCTGATCGTGGAAGAACGCCGGCTCCAGTATACTCGCCTGGCGAAAAGGTGTGGCTCTCCACTCGAGACTTACCTCTGAGGGTGGAATCCCGGAAACTGGCTCCTCGTTTTGTGTGTCCTTTCCCCATATCGAAGGTCATCAATCCTGTGGAGGTTCGTCTCAAACTCCCCCGTGCCATGAGGGTCCACCCTACTTTCCATGTCTCCCGACTGAAGCCATTTAAGGAGAGTCCTCTGGTCCCTGCCTCCAAACCCCCTCCGCACCCCCCCCCCCGGTTCCTTGATGGGGGTCCAGCGTTTACGGTCAACCGTTGCTGGGGATGCGCCGGCGTGGTCGTGGTTGTCAGTATCTTATGGATTGGGAGGGTTATGGACCTGAGGAGCGGTCTTGGGTGTCGGCTCGCAACATATGCGACCCGGAACTTATCTGGGAATATCGGCGCCAACATCCTGAAGATCCTGGGCCGTCAGGAGCCGGCCGTGGAGGGGGGGGGGGGGGGGGGGTTTACTGTCAGGTCTCGCGTTTGATCTAGTTTCTGTTACTTATTGGTTTTTAGTATTAGTAGAGTTTGCATTCTTGTTTTATTTTGGTGTCTCACATCTCCTCTTGTTTCAGGTCCCATTTCCTGTCAGGTCGTTTACCCTCGTGTGATTGCTGGACCCGCCCTGATGTGTTTCACCTGTGTCTCGTTATCCCCTGCTAGTCTGTATTTAAGCCCTTTGTGTTTTAGTTCTCATTGCCAGTTCGTTGTGTATGTTACTTGGTATCACCTCGTTCCAGCTCTAGAAATCTTGTGACCTTGTGATCTTCACCATTGCCTGTTTTTCGACCACTGTTTTTGCCTGCTCCTAGATTGTACTGTTGCCTCCGTTTTTGCTTACCTGTGAATCGACTTGGACCAATTAAACTCTGAAAACTGATCTGCCCTGTGTCTGAGCCTGCATTTGTGTCCTCCTCCTCGTTCTGTTCTGATACACTCTGCTGCACCTGCTTGAGGGAGAAGGAGGGAATATAACTCCAGGAAGTGGTGTGCCTCACACAAAGACACTACTTACGGCAAATAGTGGCTTGGGTGCTCTGGCTGGAGGTTGAAAGACACTACTTACTGCAAATGATGGCTTGGGTGCTTTAGCTTGATGTTGAAAGTCAATACTTACTGCAAATGGTGGCTTGAGTGATTTGGCTTGAAGTTGAATTGCAGTAATTACTTCAAATGGTGGCTTGGGAGCTTTGGTTAAATGTTGGAAGGCACTACTTACTGCCTATGGTGGCTTGGGAGCTTTGGCTTGAAGTGTAAATACATCACCATTCTCTCTGCTGCACCTACTGGAGGGTGGGGAGGGATTACAAAACAAGGAAGTGGTGTGCCTCACTCCACCTCTGCAAGGTGGATGACGCCAAGGGTCACGTCTCTATGAGCTCTGAATAACACTGAACAAATGTCCACACAACTGTGAGTACCCTTAATGTTGTTTGAAAATGAAAATATGGTTTGTTTGAAGTAAAACGGCATTGCCTGCAAATGGTTAATTGGGTGATTTGGCTTGAAGTTGAAAGGCACCACTTACTGCAAATGGTGGCTTGGAAGCTTTGGCTTGAAGTTTAAAGGCACTGCTTACTGCAAATGGTGGTGGGTGAATTGCTTGAAGTTGAAAGGCAGTACTTACTGCAAATGGTAGCTTGGGTGCTTTGGCTTGAAGATGAAAGGCACCACTTACTGCAAATGGTGGCGGGTAGATTTGGCTTGAAGTTGAAACACTTCTTATTGCCAATTGCGGCTTGCGTGCTTTGGCTTGAAGTTGAAAGTCACTACTTCAAATGGTGGCTTGGGTGCTTTGGCTTGAAGTTGAAGGTCACCACTTACTGCAAATGGTGGCTTGGGTGCTTTGGCTTGAACTTTAAAAAAAAATCACCATTCTCTCTGCTGCACCTGCGTGAGGAAGGGGGAGGGAATATAAAACCAGGAAGTGGTGTGCCTCACTCAGTCTCTGCAAGATGGATGAAGCAAAGGGTCACGTCTCTATGACCTCTGAATAACACTGAACAAATGTCTACACCACTATGAGTACCCTGAATGTGGTTTGAAAATGAAAATATGGTTTGTTTCAAGTAAAAAGGCACTGCCTGCAAATGGTTGTTTGGGTGCTTTGGCTTGAAGTTGAAGGGCACTACTTAGTTCAAATGGTGGCTTGGGTGCTTTGACTTGAAGTTGAAAGGCACCACTTACTGCAAATGGTGGCATGAAGTTGAAAGGCACTATTTACTGCAAATGGTGGCTTGGATGCTTTGGCTTGAAGTTGAAAGGCATAATTTACTGCAAATGGTGGCATTAATTTGAAAGACACTACTTACTGCAAATGGTGGCTTGGGTACTTCGGTTTTAAGTTGAAAGGCATTACTTACTGCAAATGGTGGCATGAAGTTGAAAGACGCTACTTACTGCAAATGGTAGCTTGTCAAGTCAAGTGAGTTTATTGTCATGTGTCCCTGTATAGGACAATTCAATTCTTACTTTGCTTAAGCACACAGAAAAATATTAGGCATTTACTACAACAAATAAATGTGTCCATATACCATGATATAAATATATACACACATGAATAAATAAACTGATGAAGTGCAAATAACAGAAAATGGGTTATAAATAATCAGAGTTTTGTCCGAGCCAGGTTTAATAGCCTGATGGCTGAGGGGAAGTTGCTATTCCTGAACCTGGTTGTTGCAGTCTTCAGCCTCCTGTACCTTCTACCTGAAGGTAACAGGGAGATGAGTGTGTGTCCAGGATGGTGTGGGTCTTTGATGATACTGCCAGCCGTTTTAAGGCAGTGACTGCGATAGATCCCCTCGATGGAAGGAAGGTCAGAGCCGATGATGGACTGGGCAGTGTTTACTACTTTTTGAAGTCTTTTCCTCTCCAGGGCGCTCAAATTGCCGAACCAAGCCACGATGCAACCAATCAGCATGCTCTCTACTGTGCACCTGTGCTTGGGTGCTTTGGCTTGAAGTTGAAAGGCACTACTTACTGCAAATGGTGGCTTGGAGCTTTGGCTGTAAGTAGAAAGACACTATTTACTGCAAATGGTAGTTAGGGTGCTTTCGCTTGAAGTTGAAAGGCACTACTTACTGCTAATGGTGGCTTGCGTGCTTTGGCTTGAAGTTGAAAGGCACCACTTACTGCAAATGGTGGCTTGGAAGCTTTGGCTTGAAGTTTAAAGGCACTGCTTACTGCAAATGGTGGTGGGTGAATTGCTTGAAGTTGAAAGGCAGTACTTACTGCAAATGGTAGCTTGGGTGCTTTGGCTTGAAGATGAAAGGCACCACTTACTGCAAATGGTGGCGGGTAGATTTGGCTTGAAGTTGAAACACTTCTTATTGCCAATTGCGGCTTGCGTGCTTTGGCTTGAAGTTGAAAGTCACTACTTCAAATGGTGGCTTGGGTGCTTTGGCTTGAAGTTGAAGGTCACCACTTACTGCAAATGGTGGCTTGGGTGCTTTGGCTTGAACTTTAAAAAAAAATCACCATTCTCTCTGCTGCACCTGCGTGAGGAAGGGGGAGGGAATATAAAACCAGGAAGTGGTGTGCCTCACTCAGTCTCTGCAAGATGGATGAAGCAAAGGGTCACGTCTCTATGACCTCTGAATAACACTGAACAAATGTCTACACCACTATGAGTACCCTGAATGTGGTTTGAAAATGAAAATATGGTTTGTTTCAAGTAAAAAGGCACTGCCTGCAAATGGTTGTTTGGGTGCTTTGGCTTGAAGTTGAAGGGCACTACTTAGTTCAAATGGTGGCTTGGGTGCTTTGACTTGAAGTTGAAAGGCACCACTTACTGCAAATGGTGGCATGAAGTTGAAAGGCACTATTTACTGCAAATGGTGGCTTGGATGCTTTGGCTTGAAGTTGAAAGGCATAATTTACTGCAAATGGTGGCATTAATTTGAAAGACACTACTTACTGCAAATGGTGGCTTGGGTACTTCGGTTTTAAGTTGAAAGGCATTACTTACTGCAAATGGTGGCATGAAGTTGAAAGACGCTACTTACTGCAAATGGTAGCTTGTCAAGTCAAGTGAGTTTATTGTCATGTGTCCCTGTATAGGACAATTCAATTCTTACTTTGCTTAAGCACACAGAAAAATATTAGGCATTTACTACAACAAATAAATGTGTCCATATACCATGATATAAATATATACACACATGAATAAATAAACTGATGAAGTGCAAATAACAGAAAATGGGTTATAAATAATCAGAGTTTTGTCCGAGCCAGGTTTAATAGCCTGATGGCTGAGGGGAAGTTGCTATTCCTGAACCTGGTTGTTGCAGTCTTCAGCCTCCTGTACCTTCTACCTGAAGGTAACAGGGAGATGAGTGTGTGTCCAGGATGGTGTGGGTCTTTGATGATACTGCCAGCCGTTTTAAGGCAGTGACTGCGATAGATCCCCTCGATGGAAGGAAGGTCAGAGCCGATGATGGACTGGGCAGTGTTTACTACTTTTTGAAGTCTTTTCCTCTCCAGGGCGCTCAAATTGCCGAACCAAGCCACGATGCAACCAATCAGCATGCTCTCTACTGTGCACCTGTGCTTGGGTGCTTTGGCTTGAAGTTGAAAGGCACTACTTACTGCAAATGGTGGCTTGGAGCTTTGGCTGTAAGTAGAAAGACACTATTTACTGCAAATGGTAGTTAGGGTGCTTTCGCTTGAAGTTGAAAGGCACTACTTACTGCTAATGGTGGCTTGCGTGCTTTGGCTTGAAGTTGAAAGGCACTACTTACTGCAACTGGTGGCATGGAAATGAAAGGCATTACTTACTACAAATGGTGGCGTGTGCTTTTGCTTGAAGTTGAAAGGCACTATCCACTGCAAATGGTGGCTTGGGAATTTGGGCTTAAAGTTGAAAGGCACTACTTACTGCAAATGGTGGCACGACGTTGAAAGGCACTACTTACTGCAAATGGTGGCTTGGGTGCTTGGACTTGAAGTAGAAAGGCACTACTTACTGCAAATGGTGGCATGAATTTGAAAGACACTACTTACTGCAAATGGTGGCGTGGGTGCATTGCTTGAAGTTGATAGGCACTACACGGCCTTCGAGGTGGAGGAGCCATCTTGGGGAACGGCTGCTAACCAGCACTAACCAGCAGCCATCCGTTTAAATCACTAGTTTTGTAGTTTTTAGTGAGTCCCGTGCCTTGTTTGTTGGAGAATAGACTGTTTAATGTGGGGAGAAGGGGACAACAATATGTCTAGGTCCCTACCTGGTTGGTGGGGCAGCTTTTTCTCCAGGCTGCCCTGCTGACCCGTCCTGCCGGGGACCGCCCAGCATCTTCAGCTCCGATGGCGGCACAGCGCTGGACCGACGCGCTGGAGCTCCGGTGAGCTGAGACCGTCGAGTTCAACACCTCTGGTCTGCGGGTCTGTAGAGCGGGCAGCCACGAGCGGCGCCAACTTCTACATCGGGAGCCGGGAGCTCCAAACTGGCGCGGCCTTGTCGGCTTCGGCAGCCGCGGTCTCCGGCGGGGAATCGGCTGTTCCAGGTGGCCCAGCCGCTGAGTGGACCCTCCTGTCGCCGGGGCAACACCACCCGCCGAAAACGGCCAGGAACATGGGGCCTCCGTAGAGGCAACTGTGGAGGCCTCAATAGGCTTGACTATGGGTGACCTCGGGATCGGACTGGACATTGTGCCTCTCCCCACAGTGGGAACCATTGTGGGGGGATGATTTCTGTGTATGTAATTATTATTTTTGTGTGTGTCCATGATGGTTGTCGTGAGGGGAGAGTGGACGCTGGCGAGCTTTGGCTGCCGCTGCTCTCTCCTCACATTGGTCGCCCAATTATAGGAAGGATGTCAACAAAATAGAGAGAGTACAGAGGAGATTTACTAGAATGTTGCCTGGGTTTCAACAACTAAGTTACAGAGAAAGGTTGAACAAGTTAGGTCTTTATTCTCTGGAGCGCAGAAGGGTAAGGGGGGACTTGATAGAGGTCTTTAAAATGATGAGAGGGATAGACAGAGTTGATGTGGATCAGCTTTTCCCTTTGGGAATAGGGAAGATTCAAACAAGAGGACATGACTTCAGAATTAAGGGACAGAAGGTTAGGGGTAATATGAGGGGGAACTTCTTTACTCAGAGAGTGGTGGCGGTGTGGAATGAGCTTCCAGCGGAAGTGGTGGAGGCAGGTTCGATGGTATCATTTAAAAATAAATTGGATAGGCATATGGATGAGAAGGGAATGAAGGGTTATGGTATGAGTGCAGGCAGGTGGGACTAAGGGAAAAAAGTTGTGTCGGCACGGAGTTGTAGAGCCGAGATGGCCTGTTTCCGTGCTGCAATTGTTATATGGTTATATGGTTACATTATGTTTCGGAGTCTTTGTCTTTGGATTTAATTCTGTCTTTAATTTGTGTACTGGTGATGTCTTTATTATTTATTTTACTCGGACAATATGTTTTTTTACTTTTGTTGAATTTTGTAAGGTGTCCTTGAGACTCTTGAAAGGCGCCCTTAAATAAAATGAATTGTTATTATTACTTACTGCAAATGGTGGCATGAGGTTGAAAGGCACTACTTACTGAAAATGGTGGCTTGGGTGATATGGCTTGCAGTTGTTAGGCACTACTTTCTGCAAATGGTGGCTTGTGTGCTTTGGCTTGAAGTTGAAAGGCGTTACTTACTGCAAATGTTGGCTTGGCTGCTTTGGCTTGAGTTGAAAGGCACTACTTACTGCAAATGGTGGTGTGGGTGCATTGGCTTGAATTTGAAAGGCACGGCTTACTGCAAATGGTGGCATGAAGTTGAAAGGCACTACTTTCTGCAAATGGCGGCTTGGGTGATTTGGCTTGAAGTTCGAAGTTAAAAGTTAGTACTGCAAATGCACTTACTTTCTGTTTGCACTGCATATCAATTTTAGATAAAACGCAACCACTTACGGCTGTGACCTTTGGCCATCTTACTCAGTCCTCCATCCGCTGAGCATGTGCAGAGAATTCTTCCCATCAGTTAAAAATAGAAGTGTTATTGGTGTTTAAAAAATGTTGAGAAAATCTGTCCTGTCAATCACGCCCTGAAAGCCACACCTTTTCCGGGGGGAAGGTTTATAAAACCGGACGTGTGTGTGTGGCTCAGCCCTCTGCATGATGGGATAGTTTGTGGTCATGACTCTGTCTGTCCTGTGAATCAACTGAACACACTGAATGTCAACTGAACAGTGAGTTGGGTGTTTTGTGTGGTTTTATGGTGGTTTCACCCTGCATGAAATGGTATGAAGCTGCATTTAAATTTGGTGGCCTTGGATCCAGCTTGAAGTGATATGCAACCGCACTTGAGTTCAATGGCCTTGCACCCTGCTTGAAGTGGTTGGAAACTGCACTTGAATTTGGTGGCCTTGCACCCTGCTTGAAATGGTGGGAACATGGATTTGAATTTAGTGGCCTTGCACCCTGCTTGATATGGAAATTCAAGGAAAAGTCATGTCAACTGCCAGCCCACCAGCCGTGAGTGAGCTGCCAGCAGATCAGGCTTGAGGGACTGAGCTGCCACCTCAAGAACTCACACCAGCACTCCAGAAAGCCCCCCCCCCCCCACTGGCCACCAATATTGGAATTGGTGGGGAGGTGGAATATTTCGTTGGGGGACCAGCCCTCCCGTGTGAACTTGGGACCCAACGGGTCCCACTTAGTCTAGTATAACCGTATAACCATTTAACAATTACAGCACGGAAACAGGCCAACTCGGCGCTTCTATTCCGTGCCGAACACTTATTCTCTCCTAGTCCCATCTACCTGCACTCAGACCATAACCCTCCATTCCTTTCCCGTCCATATACCTATCCAATTTATTTTTAAATGATAAAATCGAACCTGCCTCCACCACTTCCTCTGGAAGCCCATTTAGCACAGCTACCACTCTCTGAGTAAAGATGTTCCCCCTCATGTTACCCCTAAACTTCTGTCCCTTAATTCTCAGGTCATGTCCCCTTGTTTGAATCTTCCCTACTCTCAGTGGGAAAAGCTTTTCCACGTCAACTCTGTCTATCCCTCTCATCATTTTAAAGACCTCTATCAAGTCCCCCCTTAACCTTCTGCGCTCCAAAGAATAAAGACCTAACTTGTGCAATCTTTCTCTGTCACTTAGTTGCTGAAACCCAGGTAACATTCTAGTAAATCTCATCTGTTCTCTCTGTATTTTATTGACATCTTTCCTATAATTAGGCGAGCAAAATTGTACACCATACTCCAGAATTGGTCTCACCAATGCATTGTACAGTTTTAACATTACATCCCAACTTCTACACTCAATGCTCTGATTAATAAAGGCCAACACATCAAACCCAGGCAACATGCTAGTAAATCTCTGTACCCTTAACCTTATCTTTAATAAATTTAAAAATTAATTTAAATTCAGCAAAATGGAACCACGTAAAAATACTGATTTCCTCAGCAAAATACTGGTTTTCAGGTACTAGAATATTGAAATACTCGGAAAATAACTGGCACCTCTGAGTATATCACAATATCTCTAAGTTACAGAGAAAGGTTGAATAATTTAGGTCTTTATTCTTTGGAGCGCAGTAGGTTAAGGGGGGACTTGATAGAGGTCTTTAAAATGATGAGAGGGATAGACAGAGTTGACGTGGATAAGCTTTTCCCATTGAGAGTAAGGAGGATTCAAACAAGAGGACAAGTGAAATTGGACACTTGGTTCGGAAACAGAGAGAGTACTACAATAGTTATAGGCAGCATGGAGTAAATGAGGTGCTTGAGGAGTATAAAGAATGTAAAAAGAATCTTACGAAAGAAATTAGAAAAGCTAAAAGAAGATATGAGGTTGCTTTGGCAAGTAAGGTGAAAGTAAATCCAAAGGGTTTCTTCAGCTATATTAATAGCAAGAGGATAATGAGGGATAAAATCGGTCCATTATAGAGTCAGAGTGGACAGCTTTCTGCAGAGCCAAATGAGATGGGGGAGATATTGAACAATTTCTTTTCTTCGGTATTCACCAAAGAGAAGGATATTGAATTATGTGAGGTAAGGGAAACAATGGGATTCAAAGAAGAGGAGGTACAGACACTTTTGAGAAATATAAAAGTGAATAAGTCTCCAGGTCCGGACAGGATATTCCCTAGGACATTGAGGGAAGTCAGTGTAGAAATAGCAGGGGATATGTAAGAAATATTTCAAATGTCATTATAAACGGGAATAGTGCCGGAGGATTGGTGTACTGCGCATGTTGTTCCATTGTTTAACAGGGGGCTAAGAGTAAACCTAGCAATTATAGACCTGTTAGTTTGACGTCAGTGGTGGGCAAATTAATGGAAAGGATACTTAGAGATAATATATATAAGCATCTGGATAAACAGGGTCTGATTAGGAACAGTCAACATGGATTTGTGCCTGGAAGGTCATGTTTGACTAATCTTCTTGAATTATTTGAAGAGGTTACTGGGGAAATTGATGAGGGTAAAGCAGTGGATGTTGTATATATGGACTTCAGTAAGGCCTTTGACGTTGAAGAACCCGCCAGGACGCATGCGTGTCAATCTTCAAAGCAGCCGTGTGAAATCGCAGACAATAGTAATGAACTGAACATAGTAAGATTTGAGGAAATGGAGACCAGTTGAACTCTATGATCGAGGGTGGGAGTGGAGGGCACGTAATCCCTCAACGTTACTCCTCATAAAATAAAGATCAAACGTCAAACTGGTAAGTTCTCGTTTAATCTTACTATTTTACTTTGGAGTCACGTGCGTGACTACGTGAAGATTTTAAAGCTCTGTGATTTCATGTCATGGAAACGAGTCCATGCCTCACGTCTACCTTAATTCACTAAGGGAGGAATCGTGTTAACGTATTCAAACATGAATCCGACATTGAAAACCCATGATGAACTTATTAACTAACACAATTATAGCACCTACCTTATGAGGTAAAACATGATACAGAACTTAAAATTGATTCTGCAAATGTCACAGGTTGAACCATTGGTTTATTGTAATCTAGTTGAGAAGTTTTCTCTTATGACCATCCTGCTGTTCCCAGGATTTGGTCCATAGGTACGTCCGGTTCCTTAGCTGCTGATGTAGCTGCAGCCCTAGTGGTATGAGATTTGAATATGTTAGTATCCACCCCAGCAGCCGTTAAAACCTGTTTCAGCCGTCTGGAAATTGTTTGTACAGATACCCTATTATGGGCCTGTTAGTGGCTGATCAGTAATGCCATCTCATTGCCTCTGAGTTGTTTAGTGTTCTCTATATATAAGAATGAATGTCTCGTAATGCATAGACGATCATCTATTGGGTATGCTCTGAATTCTATTGAGAGGCCTGACGTTCCCGGTCTGTTCTGTTTAACTAATCCGTGGATGTAACAGGTTATTTTACTCGTTGAAGTGGTGATACTATCCAGCCTTAGTTTATGTAACGACTGAACTCTATGTGCTTAGACCAATGCCATTGCATGACTATTTTATATGTTAGTCTATGCAGGGACAAAGCTGTTGCTGGTGACCAATTCCTCAGTAATGTTAGGACTATACTCACATCCCATATTTGGGAATACCTTGTCCTTGGGGATTAATATTAACATATCCCTCATAAGTTTAGTTACAAGGGGTAGGTCCCGACAGAATGATGCTCTGATCTTTGCCACATATTTGCTGTAAGGACACTTCTGGCGCAGTTTATGGCACTATAACTGAGCACCTCATCATAGTGGGGCTAGCCAGGAATTCCAGCACAGAGGTTATGTTCGTCGTACAGTAAGTGATGTTGTTCCTTGAACAGTTTCTCCCACTTCCTGATGTAGACCCGATATGTTCATTGTTCAGTCCGTTGGTCCCAGGTCCAGAAATGGTTTCTTAAGATTCTACAAATCAGCAAATGTGTCCTATTATGGCATGGATGGCTTTCCCCCATTACGGGATGAACCAACAAATCTGGTCGTTTCGGAACGGAGATGTATGGTTCTAAAACCATAACAAGGATCACAGGGAACCATGGTTGAGTAGGCCAATCGGACACTACCAAAATACCAGACGCCGAGTCTTGTTGTATTTTGTGTAAAACAGGACTGATGAGGCAGAAATGCAAAGAAAAAACAATTTCCCCCAATGCAGCGAGAAGGCATCCATCGCTGATGCCCCAGTGTCTGATTCCCAAGAAACATAGTTTAGCAACTGATGATTAAGCCGAGATGCAAATAGATCGATATCTAGTGTTTCATATCGTGCTACACTATCAGCAAACACTTTGCGGTCCAACATCCATTCGATGTTGTCATTGAATTTGCGTGACCTGGTGTCTGCCACTGAATTTGAGGTTTCCTGGTAGGTAACTAGCTGATATCCAAATACTTTTCTGAATACACCATTGCCAAATTATGTTAGCCGGATTATCACATGATACTGATTTGATTTCACCCATATAGTTAATATATGCCACCACGGTGGTGTTATCAATCTGTAGTCTAACATGCAGGTGATGCAATTCTGAACAGTATGATTTTAGACCAAAGAATGCACCCTACGTTTCCAAGTAATTTATGCCATGTATCTGAAGTAATGATGCCTCTTGTGCATCCCATCGCCCTCCACAACTAGAATTAGTAGCACCCCAACCATTAGCACTGGCATCAGTTTGTAGCACCACTGAACGGTTGCTGACAATGATAGGGCTGGAACAATGCCGAATGCTTTCCCTCCACCATTGTAATTCAATAATTGCTTTGATTGGTAGCTTCATTGGCCTATCAAATTGGCCTGTATTGATTTTGAGTGCTTGTACCTTTGCCCTTTGTAAATATTTTGGTAATGCAAAGGTCAAAACTGTGTGGCTGGAAAAGCAGCCACAAATTGTCAATTACCCTTTCTATCAGTCAAATAGATGGTTCACTGATGTCAATGAGGTTGTTGCATGCCCCAGTTAAGTCTGTTGCCTTGTCCTTTGGTAAAGTTACCGACATGTGAACTATGTTAAAGGTGAACCCCAAGCAGTCCACAGTGGTGGAATGTGTTAGCTTAGATATAACTGGATGGATGATAAACCCCAGTTTCTCAAACAATTGTTTGCTGGCTGATACAGCTATTTTGGCCAAATCCAAAGTGTTTCCTACAATTAATATGTCATGTCGGTAATCCATGACCAAATGTTTTTGTTTCCGAAGAAACGTTAGGGCTGGTTTCAAAATTTTGGTAAATAGTCTGTGGGCGGATGTTATTCCTTTCGGTAGCTCTATACTGCCAGAGCTACCCCATCCAGTTAAATTTTAAATAGCGTCTGTGATCCTTCTGCATAGGCACCGAATAGTAAGCATCTTTAAATCGACGCAAGCCATGAAGTAGTCTTTGGTAATCAATTGTTTGGCAGTAACAAAGGTTTCCATTTTGAAATGAATAAACGCCACACCCGCTGGGCCCAGGCCACCCCCGCTGGTTCCACACCACCCCTGCTGACCACCCCTGCTGACCCCCACTGGGCCCACACCACCCCCGCTGGGCCCACACCACCCCCGCTGGGCCCACACCACCCCCGCTGGGCCCACACCACCCCCGCTGGGCCCACACCACCGCTGCTGACCCCTACTGGGCCCACGCCACCCCACTGGCCCCATGCCACCTTCATCTTCATCCCCCCCTGCCAGAAAGAGGGGGGATGTGGGAGGGGGAGAGAGAGAGGGGAAGGGAGGGGAGCGAGAAATGGAGGAGGGAAGAGGGAAAGGGGATTATCTTTAGTGAGATTGCAAAATTATGGTAGGTTTTAGAACTATTATATTTTCTCCTCCATATGAATATTTTAAACAATATCAAATAATATCAAACAACTTGAACTCCTTTCTTTTCCTTAATAATGATAATTCTGAAAAATATGAATTCCATAGTTTGTGACATAAATATACATTTTAATGGGATCATTATATACAGATGTAACATTTCCATTTCAAGATCGGGGGTGGGGGGCAAATATGCGTCAGGCCGATAGCCTAATCGTTAAATAGTTAAAATATAGACTAATCGATAAAGAGCTGAGATGAGGTATCGGAGTTGCCAAGGGAAGGTACTCTGAGAAGTTGAGGAGCAAGTTCTCAGCTAGTGACTCTTCTTCAGTTGGGAAGGGCAGGCAAGAAATCACCAGCTACAAGATTAAAGCCCCCGCTCTTTGGATAATTGTGAGCTGACGAACTACCTGAATGAGTTTTACTGCAGGTTTGAAAATTAGAAATGTAACCCTGGTACCCCCTCCCCAACAAACACAGCCAGACCCCAGTCTGCAAAGTATTAACCCTGCACCCTCTCCTTCCCATTCACCACCTCACACCTACTTAAGGCAAGACTCCAGTAATGAAGAGAGTGGACCCTTTCCCACCCCCACCAACACTTCACACCCAATTACTCATTTTTAACCAGTACCTGCAAAGATGACCCTGCCTGCTCCAAAGTCTCCACTAATGTCCCTGTACCCGAAAAGGTAAGGATTACTTGTCTTAATGACTACAGGCTTGTCGCACTGACCTCTGTAGTCATGGAAGGTACACAATATTGCTGGAGAAACTCAGCGGGTGCAGCAGCATCTATGGAGCGAAGGAAGTAGGCGACGTTTCGGGCCGAAACCCTTCTTCAGACTGATGGGGGGGGGGGGGGGGGGTGGTGGTATGTAGTCATGGAGACCGTTGACAGGCCTCCACTAATGTCCCTGTACCCCCAAAAGGTAAAGATTACTTGTCTTAAAGACTACAGGCTTGTCGCACTGACCTCTGTAGTCATGGAGACCGTTGAAAGGCTTGTGCTGGCCAAGCTGAAAAAATATCACAATCCCTCTGCTGGACTCTCTGCATTTTGCAAATTGGGCCAATAGATCTGTGGATGATGTAGTCAATTTGGGCTACACTTCATCCTCCAGCACCTAGACCTCCAGGAGACCTAAGCGAGGATTTTATTTGTTGATTTTAGCTCTGCATTCAACACCATTGTGCCAGATCTACTACGCTCCAAACGTTCTGAGTTGACTGTGCCTGAACCCCTCTGTCGGTGGATCACCAGTTTCCTGACAGACAGGAAGCAGCATGTGAGACGGGGAAAGCATATCTCGGACCCACAAACACTCAGCATAGGAGCAGCACAAGATGCGTACTCTCCCCTCTCCTCTACTCTCGCCACACCAATGACTGCACCTCCACAGACATCTCTGTCAAGCTTCTCAAGTTTGCAGATGAAACAACCCTGATTGGACTGATCCAGGAAGGGGATCTCTGTACTATTTTCAGTTTGGCACCTTTCCTATAACATGGTGCCCTGAACTGAACACAATATTCTAAATCCGATCTCACCAACGTCTTATACAACTGCAACATGACCTCCCAACGTCTATACTCAATACTCTGACTGATGAAGGCCAAAGTGCCAAAATACGTTTTGACCACCTGATATACCTGCGACACGACCTTCAAGGAACCATGCAACCATCAACCATTCCTCTGCCCACCTGGCTAATTGATCCAGGCCTGCTGCAATCTTTCACAACCATCTTCACTATCTGCAAAACCATTCACTTCTGTATCATCAGCAAACTTGCTAATCTTGCCCTGTTCTGTGACGTTTCACAGAGTGCTGGAGTAACTCAGTGGGTCGGGTGAGTATAGAAGTTGGGAGGTCATGTTGCAGTTGCATAAGAAGTTGGTGAGGCTGCATTCAGAGTATTGTGTTCAGTTCTGGGCACCATGTTATAGGAAATATGTCATCAAACTGGAAAGGGTACAGTGAATATTTATGAGGATGTTGCCAGGACTAGAGGGCCAGAGCTATAGTGAGAGGTTGAGTAGGCTGGGACTCTATTTCATGGAGCACATAGGATGAGGGATGATCTAATAGAGGTGTATAAAATCATGATTTGAATAGACATGGTTGAGTCTTTTGCCCAGATAAGTGAATCGGGGAGCAGAGGAAATAGGTTGAAGGTGAAGGGGAAAAGATTTAATAGGAATCTGTGGGGTATGTTTTTCACACAAAGGGTGGTAGGTGTATGGAACAAGCTGCCAGAGTAGGTAGTTGAGGCAGGGACTATCGCAACATAAGAAACAGTTAGACAGGTACATGGATAGGACAGGTTCGGAGGGATATGGATCAAACGTGGGCAGGTGGGACTAGTGCAGATGGGACATGCTGGGCCGAAGGCCTGTTTCCACACTGTATCACACTAAGACTCTATCTATCTTTCCCTCTCAAACACATTTCCTGCCTTCTCCTCATTTCCTCCAACACCCGTATCAATCAATAATCTATCAATCTCCTCCTGAAAAATGCCCATTGACTGGACCTCCACAGCTGTCTGTGACAATGTATTCCACAGTTCATCACCCACTGACTTAAGAAATGTCTGCTCATCTCCTTCCTAAAGGAATGTCTTTTAATTCTGAGGCTGTGGCCACTGGTCCTAGACTCACCCACAAGTGGAAACATCCTCTCCAAATCCACTCCATCCAGGTTTTTACCAGGCTGGGACAGACGGCAACAGCTTCACGTGTCTCAAAGCTTGTGTCCTGTCCTGCATCACCAAAGGCAGCAGAGACGTTATACGAGAGGGCAAACACCGTAACAAAGTAGCTCACGATGGTTTAGGTAACAATCACTCTCCCCCCTCCTTTCCTATGTTCCTTCCACCCATAAACCTCTCTCTGCCTTTACATTTCACTCCTCTTTCAAATCTGCTCTACTTATCTACATGCATTTTGCTTCTTCACTTTTTAGTCATAGAATGATGCAGTGTGGAAACAGGCCCTTCAGCCCAACTTGCCCACACCGACCAACGTGTCCCATCTAAACTAGTCCCACTCACATGTGTTTGGCCCACATCCATCTAAATATGTCCTATCCATGTACGTGTCCAACTGTCTCTAAAACATTAAGATATTCCCATGCTGACAGTCCCTAATCAGCCCTTGCCCACCCAAATGCCTGTAAATTCACCAAGGCTAAATCATTGTATGTGTCTACTTGGCCAATGAACTCATTTATACATTCATTCATCAATCATACATTCACTCATTCATTCACTCACTCATTCATTCACTCATCCATTCACTCACTCACGCATTCGTTCAATCACTCACTCATTCATTCATCCATTCACTCACTCATTCATTCATGCATCCACTCAATTCATACATTCATTCACTCAATCATTCACTCATCACTCACTCATGCATTCATACATTCACTCATTCATTCACTCACTCTTTCAATCATTCACTCATTCATACTTTCACTCATCCATTTACTCATTCACTCACTCACGCATTCATTCATACATTCACTCATTCATTCATACAGTCATTCACTCATTCATGCATTCACTCATTCATGCATTCACTCATCATTCACTCAATCATTCACTCATCCATTCACTCATTCACTCACTCACTCATACATTCATTCACTCTTCCATTCACTCTTTCATTCACTGTTTCATTCACTCCATTCAATCAATCAAACATTCATTCATCCATTCATTCAATCATGCATTCAAATTAATTCATTCAAACATTCATGCATTCAATCATTCATTCATTCAAACATTCATTCATTCATATCCTACCCCACAGAATACTCTCCAGCAATTTACCAACTACAGATGTTAACCTTACCGGCCTATAGTTCCCTGCATGTTCCTTGCAGCCCTTCATGAATATAGGCAAACATTTGGAACCCAATCCCAACGTGCTTCTTCTGACTGTCCAGGTAGACCCATTGTTTCAGCGTGTTCTTGCCCCCACTGAATTACTTTCCACATACCTGGATTCCATCCTATCCCCCTGGTCCAATCCACGACACCTCACACGCCCTTCGTCAATGTGTTTCCAACGGGCAAGTGGTATATTGCTGATTTTAGAAGAGGAAGGCCGAGGATGGATTCACCTGTCTTCATCCACGGTTCGATGGTGGAGAGAGAGTCTACAACGTTATGTTCCTTGCCATGAATATTTCTGAAGATCTGTCGTGGACCCAACACATTGATTGAATCATAAATAAAGTCAACCAACTTGACTGTGTTAGAGTCGACCAGAGAGGACATCGATGTGGTGGTGAATGTTCTCCCGATCTTCTACAAGTCTAAGGTCGAGACCATATTGAACGGTTGCCACAGGGCCTGGTTCGGCACTTCGAAAGCCCAGGAATGTAGGAGATTAAACAACGTGGTGGCCATCGACCTGCCCTATCAAGCATCTATGTTTCTAAGAAAGCGAATGGTATGTTAGCATCCAGAGCAAAAGGATTTGAGTACAGGAGCAGGGAGGTTCTACTGCAGTTGTACAGGGTCTTGCTGAGACCACACCTGGATTATTGCGTACAGTTTTGGTCTCCTAATCTGAGGAAGGACATTATTGCCATAGAGGGAGTACAGAGAAGGTTCACCAGACTGATTCCTGGGATGTCAGGACTTTCATATGAAGAAAGACTGGATAGACTCGGCTTGTACTCGCTAGAATTTAGAAAATTGAGGGGGAATGGGGGGGGGGGGGGGGTCTTCTAGAAACCTACAACATTCTTAAGGGGTTGGACACGCTAGATGCAGGAAGATTGTTCCCGATGTTGGGGAAGTCCAGGACAAGGGGCCACACAGTTTAAGGATAAGGGGGAAGTCTTTTAGGACCGAAATGAGAAAATAAATATTCACACAGGGTGGTGAATCTGTGGAATTCTTTACCACAGAGGGTAGTTGAGTTCACAGTTCGTTGGTTATATTTAAGAGGGAGTTAGATGTGGCCCTTATGGCTAAAGGGATCAGGGGGTATGGAGAGAAGGCAGGTACAGGATACCGAGTTGGATGATCAGTCATGATCATATTGAATGGCGAATGGTGCAGGCTCGAAGGGCCGAATGGCCTCTACTCCTGCACCTATGTTCTATGTTTCTATATTTCAAGATGTCAGATTAAATGAATGAAGATTCCCGAAATGCACTCGTCAATTGAAATGAATAAACTGAACATTGGGATTTCAGGCGACTGCTCACGATTATGGACATTGCGGAGAGATGGTTCGGATTGTACCAGGCCTGTAGATTGCTCCCTCCCTCCCCCGGCACTAACTGTCCACTAGACAGAACATATAGACTGGATATCATCACCCATGATGACTGATGCCCTTTCCGTGAGGGAGGGGGGCACTTTGTGCCCGGACACAAAAGAGTTAACAGTAGATGTTTGTTCAGTGAGTGTAACTAACGTCAGTCTACACGGAGCCCGCCCGGTTGTGTCACCCACCCACTGGAGATTTGCCAGTTCCCAATATAAACCATTCCTGTTGTTGCTGGGATATGTGAGTGTTGGTGAGATCATCCCGCCCGTCACCGACAGAGACAGACAGACAGACAGACAGACAGAGAGCAGCAGCTCCATCCACAGAGGGAGAAAACCCATTGGGAATCTGTGGACAATAAAGTGGGATGTTAGATGGATGTTTCGGAATCCGGGAATATTAGAGAGTGAAGTGAATGTCACCGAGTGTAATCGGGGAACAGTGAGAGAGTGCGTGCGGTGTTACACAAATGGATCGGTCTGTGTAAACGGTAGACTGGGAAGTTGCCGCCATTGAGAAGGGAGTCTTCTTTTGGGCTGACTATGTTTCAGATCCTTGGTACAGCTTAAGTGATCGAATCTACTTTGCACTGACAGTTATACAGCCTGTCCTTTATCCCGTGCTAGCCCTTGTTGCTCTTCCAGGTAAGTCCCCGTCCAAATTCCCGCGCAACAGCAGGCGAGAAGCGGCAGTGACGGGATCCGGTATAAATGTCTGTAGCTCGGACAATCCACGACATACGTGTCCCTTGTAGAAATCTTCCACAGAGTAATGGGTAATGTGTTGATGCTGCCTGTTTGTGGGGATCAGAGGTTTATCACTATCAAGTTGAAATTATTTGAGTCTAGGAGCAGAGAGGTTCTACTACAGTTGTACAGGGTCTTGGTGAGACCATAACTGGAGTATTGCGTACAGTTTTGGTCTCCTAAACTGAGGAAATACATTCTTTCCACAGCGGGATTACAGAGAAGGTTCACCAGACTGATTCCTGGGATGTCAGGAATTTGATATGAAGAAAGACTGGATAGACTCGGCTTGTACTTGCTAGAATTTAGAAGATTGAGGGGGGATCTTATAGAAACTTACAAAATTCTTAAGGGGTTGGACAGGCTAGTTGCAGGAAGATTATTCCCGATGTTGGGGAAGTCCCGAACAAGGGGCCACACAGTTTAAGGACAAGGGGGAAATCTTTTAGGACCGAGATGAGAAAAACATTTTTTTCATACACAGAATCTGTGGAATTTTCTGCCACAGAAGGTAGTTGAGGCCACAGTTCATTGGCTATATTTAAGAGGGAGTTAGATGTGGCCCTTGTGGCTAAAGGGATCAGGGGGTATGGAGAGAAGGCAGGTACAGGATACTGAGTTGGATGATCAGCCATGATCATATTGAATGGCGGTGCAGGCTCGAAGGGCCGAATGGTCTCTACTCCTGCACCTATTGTCTATGTGTCTATGTTTCTAAATTCCTCCTCATCTCCTTCCTAAAGGAACGCCCTTTTAATTGCGAGGATGTGACCTCTGGTCCTAGACTCTCCCACTAGTGGAAACATTCTCTGTGTAGACTTGTTTTCTAATGTTGTCCTAATGTCTTTGTTTATTAAACACGCGAGTTGGTTCTGTAACCCGCCCGCCCGCCTTGCAGAATTGATGTGTACATTGTGTGTGTGTATGTGTCACCCGCCTGTGTTTATGTCGGCGGTTTTAGTCTATGTGTCTTACCATGCTGCTGTAAGCAAGATTGTCTAATGTACCATCACCTCCCTTGCACCGATGCAGATGGCAATGAAGTCCCTGAACTCCTTCCTTCTCTCACTTCCCTCGCTCGCTCATACCTACTCTGCTTTATAATCTTTGATTCACTCACAGTGAAGCAAAGAGTTAAACTCCCATGGTGAAGTGAGAAATGGTCAGACACAGATCTGATTCTTTATCCCAACCCTCCTAACTGCAGCTTCTCATCTGTTTAGTGATCGAGCAGATGCAGAATAATGTACTTCCTTCAGTAGTTACTACTAGACAGCGTCGTTAGACAATCTTCTACAATCCCAGAACGGGATTGTGCATTTGATTTGCCCCTCGCCTCGATGAATCTGCCGAGTTTGCTTTGTCCGCTGGCTCTCTGTGTGTCATGTCTCTGTTTACTTCCCTCCCTCCCTCCTCACAGTGAACACGCTGACCATTGTGGTGCTGTCCCGGGGAAAGTGTGGTCTCTCCACTGGTGTCACTCGCTACCTGATGGCTATGGCAACGGCCGATCTACTGGTCATTATTGTCGACCTGATGATGAGGAAGATTCCCATTGCTTACTCTCAAGCATTTCTGTCCGTGTACTATGTCCCAGTGTGTAATATCCACGCTTTCTTCCTTTACGCCGTCACCGACTGTTCTGTCTGGCTCACCGTCACCTTCACCTTTGATCGATTTGTGGCCATTTGTTGCCAGAAGCTGAAAACAAACTATTGCACCGAGAGAACAGCGGCTGTGGTTCTGGGGACAGTGACCGTGCTGAGCTGTTTAAAGAACAGCTTCTGGTATTTTATGTTGAGAGGTTGGTACCTGCTAATTAATGACCCCTGGTTTTGTGGGGAAAGACCCGGTGTTCGTTTCTCACTGTCCTGGGGAATCGGGGAGTTTCTCCAGTATCTCATCACCCCCGTGATGCCATTTGTCCTCATTGTTGTGTTCAGGAGATTGCGGGGTCCCAGCAGTGGGGAGAGTGGCAGAGACCCGGAGATGGAGAGCCGCAGGAAATCCCTCATTTTACTGCTGGTCATCTCGGGGAATTTCATTGTGTTGTGGGCGGTCTATGCGGTATTTGTTGTGTGGTTCAGACTGGCTTTTTTAATTCCTAGTGTGGTCAATCCACACCCATTCATTGGCGGACTGGGCTATATGTTGCAGATGCTGAGCTGCTGCACAAACACGGCTCTTTACGCCCTCACCCAGACTAAGTTCAGGCAGCAGTTCAAACAATTGGTGAAATCGCCCGTTTCTCTGATTGTAAAATGCACTCAGCGTCGCGGGATTTAGGAATCCGTTCCCTCTCCATCCCATCTGCTCACCACCGCCCCCCCCCCCCCCCCCCCTCGCCCCAACACACTGAGGATCCTCAGTGACCTGGTCCACAGATGACTCTTGTGACCCTGGTGATCTCCGATTCCGCCACAAAGATCCACCCACTGTAGATCCACCCACCTGCCCCACCGAATCTCCGGTAGTTTCTGGAAACCCACACCCTCCGACGAGAACCACCACACACTCTCACCAACATCACCACCCCCATTAGACACATAGAAACATACACAATAGGTGCAGGTGTAGAGGCCATTCGGCCCTTCGAGCCTGCACCATTCGCCATTCAATATGATCATGGCTGATCATCCAACTCAGTATCCTGTACCTTCCTTCTCTCCATACCCCCTGATCCCTTTAGCCACAAGGGCCACATCCAACTCCCTCTTAAATATAGCCAATGAACTGTGGCCTCAACTACCTTCTGTGGCAGAGAATTCCACAGATTCACCACTCTCTGTGTGAAAAATGTTTTTCTTATCTCGGTCCTAAAAGATTTCCCTCTTATCCTTAAACTGCGACCCCTTGTTCTTCGATGGAAGTGCCTTGACCAAAGATGGCCCCCTCCCTGGCTTCACCCCCCATTGACTTCAATGTAAGTGCCCTGATCAAAGATGGCGCCTCCCATTGACTTCAATTGAAGTGCCTTGATCAAAGATGGCCACCTCCTATTGGCTTCAATGGAAGTGCCTTGACCAAAGATGGTGGAGGGGGGGGGGGGGGGGGGAGAGGGGGGGAAGGTGACAAAGATTTGGGGAGATGAGAGGAGAATAGCCGCCGGTGAGAATGAGGGAGAGAGGGAGAGAGAGAGAGAGAGAGAGAGTAAATCAGCCTTTATTGTCATTCGGACCTTTTGTTCTGAACAAGATTTTGTTGCCTGCCGCCCTACATGTAATAAAAATGACAAAAACACACAATTAACACAATTTAACATCCACCACAATATGAGTTCACCCGGCACCTCCTCACTGTGGTGGAGGCAAAAATATTAAAGTCCTTGTCTCTTCCCTCCTTGTTCTCCCTCTGCTCCGAGACGACCTGAGTATAGGAGCAGGGAGGTTCTACTGCAGTTGTACAGGGTCTTGGTGAGACCACACCTGGAGTATTGCGTACAGTTTTGGTCTCCTAATCTGAGGAAAGATATTCTTGCCATAGAGGGAGTACAGAGAAGGTTCACCAGACTGAGGAGAGAGATGTGTATTGGTGGTGATTGGTGAAGTGAGTGAAGTGCCCTGTGAGAAAAGTGTGAGTCTTTGGCTCGAGAGTCTTTGGAGAGGAGACCACGCAATACGCTTGAGAGGCTAAGGATTCTGGGAGAGGCAAAGAGGTTTGCCACGCACTGCAAGGGAGCAGTGGACCAGACAGGAAGAGCGGACGGAATTGCCACTAGACAGCCAAACCAGTAGGTAATTTACGGCTGGGGTGAGTACTTTCCCATTTATAGGAGGTAGGATTATATAAATAAGGGGTGTATCAATACAGTAGGGGATTCTTAAATAGGACCAGTTAGTTACTTATATAAGATGGGCGGTCAGGAGATGTGCCAATACTGCGAGATGGTGGGAATTTGTCGACACCATTGATGTAGAAGATCCCTACAGCTGCAGTAAGTGTTTGAGGTTAGAGGAACTCCAGCTCCCGCATTGATGAGCTGGAGACCCAACTTCATACGCTGCGGTACATCAGGGAGGGGGGAGTATTACCTGGATGTTTTGGTGCCAGGGGATGGTCACACACCGACCAGTTTTAACTAATTCAGTAGGCAGTGAGCAAGGAAAGGAAGGTGTGGCCATAAGCGAGGCAGGTAGGGGGAACCAGGAGGAGATGCGGCAGGAAGCCACAGCCCTTGTCCCTGACGAGCATGGACCGAGGCTCTTACTCAATGTAAGGGACGGGATCCAGGGGCTGTGGGAGGGATGAGCAACCTGGCTGCAGCACCGTGGATCAGGAGGCCATTCAAGAGGGGGGAGTTAGAAGAAATGCCGTAGTGATAGGGGATAGTATTATTCGGGGGGTAGATAAGGTTCTCTGCGGCCAGCAGAACATGTCCCGAAGGCTGTGTTGCCTACCCGGTGCTAGGGTTAAGGATATCTCTGCGATGCTGGAGAGAAATTTGCAGAGGAGGGGGAGGATCCAGTGGTCGTGGTCCATGTGGGGACCAAGACATAGGAAGGACGAGGAAGGAGGATCTGCTGAAGGAGTTTGAGCAGTTAGGGAATAAATTAAAAAGCAGAACCTCGAGGGTACTGATCTCCGATTGCTACCTGAGCCACGGGCCAAATCGGCGAGGGTACGTAAAATTAAAAAGCTAAATGCGTGGCTCAAAGACTGGTGTGGGAATAATGGGTTTGGTTTCTTGGGCCACTGGCACACAGCTTACTGGGACAGGGGGGATCTGTTCTGTAAGGGACGGACTTCACCCTGAACGGTGCTGGGACTGGGGTCCTCGCAAATCATATAACTAGGGCAGTAGAGAGGTCTTTAAACTAAGTAGCGGGGGGGAGGTATCAAGGGGGGTAATAACGGCAGGGGTAGAGGAAATAGAGCAGGGTATCAGTGGGGAAGCGGAAAGTCAAAATGTGACAGGAGACAGAATGTGTGAAGATAAAGTCTTTAGATGTAAAAGGGGCAAAAACGGAAAGGAAGGGGTAGTAAAAATCATCTGAAAGTGCTTTATCTAAATGCACGGAGTATTCGTAATAAGATAAATGAATTAACGGTGCAATTAAGTATATATAGTTATGATATCGTGGCCATTACGGAGACATGGCTGCAAGGGGATCAGGACTGGGAGTTAAATATAGAGGGGTACTCGACAATTAGGAAAGATAGACAGGAAAGAAAGGGAGGAGGGGTGGCCCCTTTTAATAAGGGAGGGAATAACGGCAATAGAGAGGAAGGATATTGCGTTGAAGGATCAGGATAGTGAAACAGCTTGGGTACAGATAGAGAATAATAAGGGGAAAAAAACACTAGTGGGTGTAATTTATAGACCTCCAAATAGCTGTGACGCTGTTAGTCAGAACATAAATCTGCAAATAGTTGACGCATGTAAAAAGGGAACTGCTGTAATCATGGGGACTTCAATTTTCATATTAATTGGGCAAACCAAACTGGGCAGGGTAGACTAGAGGAAGAGTTTATAGAATGTATTAGAGACGGGTTCCTAGAACAGTATGTCACAGAACCGACAAGGGGGGAGGCAATCTTGGATCTGGTCCTGTGTAATGAAGCAGGATTAATTAAAAATGTCATAGTTAAGGGACTCGTTGGGAACAAGTGACCACAATATGGTCGAATTCCATATTCAAATAGAAGGGGAGCAGGTTGAAACTCAGGCTAGGGTGCTTAGTCTAAATAAGGGGGATTATGAAGGTATGAGGACTGAGCTGATCAAAGTTGACTGGGATAGCAGACTCAAGAATAAGACGGTACATGAGCAGTGGTGTACGTTTAAGGGTATACTGTATAACCTTCAAGAAAAATTTATTCCTATGAAGAAAAAAAGGGGTAAGGGTAAGAACAGTCAGCCATGGCTCAGTAAAACTATAAGGAATAGTATTCGGCTGAAGGCAAGGGCATATAAGGTAGCCAGAGATAGTGGGAGGGTAGAGGATTGGGAAGCATTTAAAGGTCAGCAAAAAATAACTAAGATATTAATTAAGACGGGGAAAATAGACTATGAAAGGAATTTAGCGAACAACATAAAAACTAATAGTAAGAGTTTTTATAGCTATATAAAAAGAAAAAGGGTGGCTAAGGTGAACGTTGGTCCATTGGAGGGTGAGACTGGAGAGTTGTTGGTGGGGAACATGGAAATGGCAAAGGCATTAAACGAGTATTTTGTATCAGTCTTCACCATAGAAGACACAAAAAATATTCCAACGCTGGATAAACAGGGGGCGGTAGGAATGGAGGAGCTAAATACTATTAAGATCACCAAGGAGGTGGTATTAGGGAAATTAATGAGACTGAAGGAGGATAAATCCCCTGGGCCTGATGGATTACATCCAAGGGTCTTGAGGGAGATAGCGGTGGGGATTGTGGATGCATTGGTGATAATTTTCCAAAACTCCCTGGAGGCAGGAACGGTCCCAGTGGATTGGAAAATGGCCAATGTAACACCTATATTTAAAAAAGGAAGTAAACAGAAGGCGGGTAACTATAGACCGGTTAGTCTAACATCGGTGGTGGGTAAAATGTTAGAGACAATTATTAAAGAAACACTAACGGGGCACTTGGATAAACATGACTTCATCGGACAGAAGCAGCATGGTTTTGTGAAGGGGAAGTCCTGTTTAACGAATCTGCTCGAATTCTTTGAGGAAGTAACAACCCGGGTGGATAAAGGGGAACCGGTGGATGTGGTATACTTGGACTTCCAAAAGGCTTTTGACAAGGTGCCACATAAGAGACTATTGCTAAAAATAAAAAATTATGGGATTGGGGGTAATATATTAGCATGGGTAGAGGATTGGCTAACAAATAGGAAGCAGAGAGTGGGGATAAATGGTTCATACTCGGGATAGCAACCGGTAACTAGCGGGGTTCCGCAAGGGTCGGTGCTGGGACCCCAGTTGTTCACAATTTATATAAATGATTTGGAGGAGGGAACCAAGTGTAATATATCAAAATTTGCGGACGATACAAAAATGGGAGGAAAAGTAGGGGATGAGGAGGATAGGAAGAGTCTGCAAAAGGATATAGATAAGCTAGGTGAGTGGGCAACAACTTGGCAGATGAAATTTAATACTAATAAATGTGAAGTCATTCACTTTGGGAAAAAAATGATAGGGCAAGTTATTTTCTAAATGAGGAGGAGCTGCGTTGTAATGCAACGCAAAGGGATCTAGGGGTATTAGTACATGAATCACTGAAAGTTAGTATGCAGGTGCAGCAAGCAATCAGGAAGGCCAATGGAGTTTTGGCCTTTATTGCTAGGGGGATTGAGTATAAAAACACGGAGGTCTTGCTGCAGCTGTACACAGTATTAGTGAGACCACATTTGGAATACTGTGTACAGTTCTGGGGTCCATACTTAAGAAAGGATGTACTAGCCCTGGAGGCAGTGCAGCGAAGGTTTACAAGATTAATTCCTGCAATGAGGGGATTGACATATGAGGAAAGGTTAAGTAGGCTGGAACTCTACTCTTTGGAGTTTAGAAGAATGAGAGGCGATCTCATTGAAACATATAAGATCGTGAGGGGCCTTGATCGGGTGGATGCACCAAGGATGTTCCCAATGATCGGGGAAACTAGAACTAGGGGACATAGTTGCAGAATAAGGGGGGGCTCTTTTAAAACTGAGATGAGGAAGAACTTCTTCACCCAGAGGGTGGTTAATTTATGGAATTCACTGCCCCAGGGAGCAGTGGAAGCAGAAACTTTAAATATATTTAAGACTAAAATAGATGGTTTTTTAGCTGCCAAGGGGATAAGGGGCTACGGGGAGAGGGCAGGGATATGGACCTAGGTATGGTTAGTATAGTAAGACCTGAGTGATCTCCTGGACAAGTGTCGATCGCCTAGATTGGGGTCGGAGAGGAATTTCCCGGATTTTTTTCCCGAATTGGACCTGGGTTTTTATCCGGTTTTTTGCCTCCCCCAGGAGATCACGAGGTTCTTGGGGTGGAGAGGGGTGATAGCGGTATAAAGGGTAGGGTAGTGTCTTGTGTTCTGTGTCTTGTGTCTACTGTTTGTGGGTAAGTGTGTCTGTTTAGTGTTCAGCCATGAGCGAATGGCGGTGCGGGCTCGATGGACCTGGTGGTCTGCTCTCGCACCTACTTTCTATGTTTCTATGTTTCTATGATGTCCTTATTATTTATTTTACTCCGATTATATGTTTTTTCACTCTTATTAATTTCTGTAAGGTGTCCTTGAGACTTTGAAAGGCGCCCGCAAATAAAAGGTATTATTATTATTATTATTATTAAGAATTTTGTAAGTTTCTATAAGATCCGCCCTCAATGTTCTGAATTCTAGCGAGTACAAGCCAAGTCCATCCAGTCTTTCTTCATATGAAAGTCCTGACATCCCAGGAATCAGTCTGGTGAACCTTCTCTGTGCTCCCTCTACGGCAAGAATGTCACCGGAGCCCCGGGACGTTGCGCTGATGACGTCATCAGTAAGCGCTGCAATTTAAAACGGAGGGAAAAGCAGTTTAAATGAAAAAAACGTCTCCAGCACAGAGCCCTCAGAGAAACATCTCAAAACTGCTGAAAATACAGAAAACTCAAGAACAGACCTCTGAAGTGGATTCTGGAATGGCTACAAGATCCAAGACTGAGATGGCTACTAAGGAGAAAAATGAAATGGAGGACATAAAGAGCTTGGTAAGAGATTTGAGAAAGGATATTGAGGCTGGAAACTCAAAAATGTTGGAAAGTATGGAAAATATGAATGTTAAATCAATGGAAAATATGGCAAACATTCATGCTGGTAATCAAAAAATTATTGACTGCATTGGTATTATACAAAAACGATTTGAGGATGTGCATGAAGAGCTAGTGGTGAGAACTAAGAAAGGCGAAGAAGAAACTGAGAATAAGTTTGAGGCTGAATGTAATTGTTTCTTCACATGGAACCGAAATAAAAGACATGGAAACAGTGGTTGAACAAATGGCTGAAGATATGCAGGGAATGAAGCTAGAAGTGGACAGCCGCAAGAGTCAACTAGCGAAAGTTTCAGATAAATGCCTTGATCTTGAAGCTCGCTCACGACGCCAACATCTACGAATACTGGGAGTAACAGAAGGGGCAGAAGGGGACAACGCTCGTGGGTTCACTGCCAACCTAATTAAACAGGTACTCAATCTACCTGTGGAACCGTAAATTTAAGTGGCACATCGAGTACCGAGATTTAAGCCAAGAGCACAAGCAGATCCAGCCCACCCACGACAGATCATTGTCAAACTTCGGAACATTTCAGCACTTGAGGACCTGATGAAAAAAATGAAATATGGAGTGAAGATGACCTTCGGACAAGACACTATCAAACTCCTGCGGGATTATCCCTTTGAGATTGTTCAAAAGAGAAGAAAATTTGAACAGACAAGACAGATTCTCTATGGAGTCAAAGATGTTAGATGTGGCTTTTTTATCCGGCCAGAATGCGCATTACTTACAAGGGAAAAGAGAAAACCTTCACTAACTCGGATGCATCTTACAAATATGCCGAAGAGATTGTCGCAAAGGCAGAAACAGAAGATTAACCACACCAGCGGGAGGATATGGACATTTTCTTGCCTTTTATTATCACACAGAGAACACCCGAAGACAAGGGAAGAAACAACACTCTCTAAAAGTTTAAAATGGAACCTTTTCCATGTGCATTTGTCTAGACATCTTATCGCCTTTGGACGCTCTGGAATTTAACTCAAGGACATCCTTTGTTCAGAACGAAGGAAAGACTGATGAGCTAACCAAAGATGAACATCAGAGCCGAATGTGGAAAACACCCCAAGGTCGAATGGCGAATCAAGATTTTTAAACACTTTTACAAAATATAGAGTATTAATAATAACTAACAATACTAATATAGAAATATAAATGGAAACTAACCTGAACTATATAATGGGTAAAATGTAATAATCTGCTTATAAGACTGACTAGTTCATATATAGAGATGACTCATTTTAGAATTAAAGTAGATAACATTGAAAGGATAAGGGATATATAGTTTGTGTGAAGAAGGGAGGAGATTCGGGCACCTGGCATAATTCCAGGAGCCTGTTTCTGGTTAACCCTTACAGCTAACAGCTTACTTTTATCAAAGATATAACTAACTATAAATAATTAGTAGGTGAAAGCGTTAGATAAATAAATTTCACAGCAGCTGAACACAGATCGGATACTGGCTAATGAAATATATATAAATATACAGATATAGATAAGGTAATGGGTGAAATTTAGCTGAATTTGAAACGGCACCGCCTTCTTAGGGACAGAATAATAAAAAGAGCGGAGCTAACAGTACATCATCAATTTCGGAAGTCAAATAAATGTCGGACCTCACAGACGTGTGGGACACGCATTACAGTGTCGAACACTTCAGACGCTGTAATTTTACCTGTCAATTTTTTTTTAATCACAATATGTCACTATTATGTGTTTTTTTTTCAAGGAAAATCGCAAAAGGGATCTACCAAGGAAGTTAATAATATAAACGCCCCCAACTATCCAGAGTCCTGAGCTACGGATGCACCGTAATAAATAAAGGTACTAAAATCAGAGAAAATGCAAGATGATAAACAAAAGAGAATGGGAGGAATCATACTGTGTAGCTGGAATATAAGGGGTATTAATGAACCAATTAAAAGGGGCAAAATACTAGCTCAGTTGAAATCATATAATACGGCCATTTCTTTTCTACAAGAAACGCACCTTAAACATCAAGACCAGATGAGATTGAGGGCAAAATGGATAGGCCAAACATTTCACTCCTCATACATATCGAAATCCAGAGGCACCGCAATTATTATTCGCAAAGGAATACCATTCAAATCAAAGAATATTATATCAGATAAGGAAGGGAGATACCTTATAGTCACAGGAGAGATTTATGCTACGCCAATCACCTTGGTAAACATATATGCGCCCAATTTTGATAATCCTCAATTTTTTAATAAAATTCTGAATAAAATCGCAGAATCCAACTACCAAAATGTTATAATTGGAGGAGACTTCAACTGTGCTTTAGATCCGTATTTAGATAAATCGACGCAAAAACAAAGAGGTAATATGAAATCTAAAACTAGTGAACTCTTAAATACATATATAAAAAATACAAATATAGCAGATGTTTGGAGGATCGCGAACCCGACTGGAAGGGAATACTCGTTTTATTCAATGGTGCATAAAACATACTCATGTATAGATTATTTCCTAGTGGATTCAAAACTAATCCCTTATACTCTTAACCCTAAATACCACACCATTACGATTTCAGATCATTCCCCGCTATCTTTTGTTTTAAAACTGGAAGGACTCTCTACGAACAAATCGTTAAATATAGCCAGTGAATTGACCTCTACTACCTCCTGTGGCAGAGAGTTCCAGAGACTCACCACTCTCTGCATTAAAACTGTTTTTCTCATCTCGGTCCTAAAAGATTTCCCCTTTATCCTCAAACTATGACCCTTTGTTCTGGACTTCCCCAACATTGGGAACAATCTTCCTGCATCTAGCTTGTCCAACCCCCTAAGAATTTTGTATGTTTTTATTAGATCCCCCCTCAATCTTCTAATTTCTAGCGAGTACAAGCCGAGTCTATCCAGTCTGTCTTCATATGAAAGTCTTGACATCCCAGGAATCAGTCTGAACCTTCTATGTACTCCCTCTAAGGCAAGTATGTCCTTCCTCAGATTTGGAGTCCAGAACTGTACACAATACTCCAGGTGTGGTCTCACCAAGAACCTGTACAACTGCAGTAGAACCTTCCTGCTCCTATACTCAAATCCTTTTGTCATGAATGCTAACATACCATTGACTTTTTTCACTGCCTGCTGCACCTGCATGCCTACTTTCAATTGTTTAATTGGTCTCTATAAATTTTCACAAATTGTTGAATTGGTCTCTGTCAATTGCCCCTAGTGAGTAGGGAGTGGATGACAGCATAGCCATTCAGACAGTAGACCAGGCATTTTGATTGAAATACAACAAATACTATTCAGAATTCAAATGATGGGGCTTACAGTCATATTTTTATGGGTACCAGCACACATTGGCATTAGAGGAAAGGAAATGGCAGATAAGGTAGCAAAAGAGGTAACAAAAAGAAGTAAGATTGATTTAAGTATTAACATAGGTAAAACTGAAATCAAAGACATTTTTAAGCAAAGACTGAAGGAAAGATGGCAAAAGCAATGGGAGGAAGAGTGGAAAGGATGGTGGTTCTACAGAGTTCAGAGGAAAGTGGGAGAAATGAGATGTGCAGGAAAAAAACAGAAAAGAGGAGACAGTAACTTCAAGAATCAGATTTGGACACACTGGTCTGTACAGTACACTTTTTATAATAGGCAAGCATAATACAGGCAGATGTGAATACTATGGGCAAGAAGAGACTATAGAGCATGTCATTATACATTGTGAGAGGTATGAGGAAGAAAGAAGATAAATGAGTGAACAATTCACAAAAGAAAAAGTACAATTTGATTTAATAGATATTTTACAAAACAATTCATACAAGTGCTATCAAATCCTATTGCTTTTTCTCAGGGTAACCAATTTGTTCAGAAAGATATAGGTTATTAGTATATGTAATAATGTTATTTGATCCACATTCCATACCAGTTGGTGGCGGCAATGCACTAAAAAGTTGAGAAGAAGACGAAGACGAAGACGAAGACGAAGACGAAGACGAAGAAGAAGAAGAAGAATGGAGTGGATGACAAAGTGGGATAACATGGAACTAGTGTGGACAGATAGATCGATGGTCAGCGTGGACTTGGTGTGCTGAAAGGCCTGTTTCTGTGTACAGCACAGAGGCTCAGCAGGCAGAGCCACTGCCTCAGAGTGCCAGAGACCCGGGTTCCATCCTGACCACCTTTTCACCGCATGACCGCATGCGTTTCCTCCGGGTGCTCCGATTCCTTCATATCCCATCTACAATTGTAGGTTAATGGGCCTCTGTAAAAATGGTCACTATTGTGTATGGTGTGGGTGAGAAAGTGTGATCACATAGAAGTAGTGTGAAGGATGGTCGGCGTGGACTCAATGGGCCAGTGGTTTCTATGCTGAATCTCTAAAGAAAAGTATCACAATGTTTAAAAACAGCTAGATGGATAGCATTGGTTTAGAGGGCCATGGGCCAAACGCAGGCAGGTGGGACTGGTGTAGATGTGGCATGTTGGTGAGCATGGGCGTGTAAGGCCAAAGTGCCTGCTTCCACGCATTGGAAGGCATGGACAGGCGACGTTTTGTGTTGGGGCCCTTCTTTAAACTCAACCCGAACTGGATGTGGGTTCCATATCCAATATGAAAGGTTTCAACCTGAAATGTCACCTGCCCATTCCCTCCACAGATAATTTAGTTTCATTTTCTTCAGTATTTTAGTAGTCACACGCATGGAAAAACAGTCTCTTTGGCCCATCGAGTCCATGTGGACCTGCCATCACCTGTACACTAGCACTATCCTACACACCAGAGACAAATATTTTATGGAAGCCAATTAACCTACAAACCTTCATGTCTTTGGAGGGTGGGAGGAAACCGGAGCACCCGGAGAAAACCCCTGCGGTCATGGGAGAATGTACAAATTCCGTACAGACAGCACCTGGAGTCAGGATGGAAATGGGTTCTCTAATGCTGTCAGGCAGCAACTCTACCGCTGTGCCACCTTATAACCATATAACCATACAACCAGTTAACAATTACAGCACGGAAACAGGCCATCCCGGCCCTTCTAGTCCGTGCTGAACACTTATTCTCCCCTAGTCCCATCTACCTGCACTCACACCATTCCTTTCCCGTCCATATAACTATCCAATTTATTTTTAAATGATAAAATCGAACCTGCCTCTACCACTTCAACTGAAAGCTCATTCCACACAGCCATCACTCTCTGAGTAAAGAAGCTCCCCCTCATGTTACCCCTAAACTTATGTTCCTTAATTCTCAAGTCATGTCCTCTTGTTTGAATCTTCCCTACTCTCAATGGGAAAAGCTTGTCCACGTCAACTCTGTCTATCCCTCTCATCATTTTAAAGACCTCTATCAAGTCCCCCCTTAACCTTCTGCGCACCAAAGAATAAAGACCTAATTTGTTCAACCTTTCTCTGTAACTTAATATGCTGAACATAGTGCTTAATATAATAACCTTGATATGCTGAGCTCCTCCAACACATTGAGTTTAGGAGGAATATTGTACATCTTCCAGCATCAAGCAACCTATGTTTTATTCCTCACCTCTGTCTTTGGTGACGTTGAGGACAAGGTGATAATCCTGCCAGTCGCCATCCAGATTGAATTGAGCCATGGCTCGCTGGATGACGGCTGGGGATCTTTCTTCGTCGGTCACCTGGAGAGGAAGGGAAAAAGTGTTTACTTCAGATGCTAGGTGTATTGAGTGGGGTGGCACTGAGGATCTACTGAAAGGAATTTAACAACCTCTTACCAGAAAACAAACAAATGTTAGAAAAATGCTCCGCTTCAATCCGCATCGTCTGCTTTGATCTGTCATTTTCACACCTCACCCTTCAATATCTTCAGACTCCATTTCCCCTGCCTCTCAGTTTGAAGAAGGATCTCGACACGAAACGTCACCCATTCCTTCTCTCCTCAAATGCCGTCTGACCCGCTGAGTTACTCCAGTATTTTGTGTGTATCTTAGAAAAATGCTACCTCACTATTTGACCAGTCGTTTGCAATCCTCAGGCCTGCGGTCAGTTAAGTTTAGAGATACAGAATGGAAACAGGCCCTTCAGACCATTGAGTTCACACCATACATTGAATACCCTTTCATACCAGTCCTCAACGACCTTTTCACCTCTGCTGACACTGGTTCCCTCAACATCCTCATCCTCCTCGACCTGAGTGCAGCCTTCGATACAGTGAACCATAAAATCCTGCTTACCAGACTTGGGGACCTTGGCATTGAAGGTTGTGTACTCAGCTGGCTCTGTTCCTTCCTTTCCAACAGATCCCACTTCATCTCTCTCCATAACCACACCTCTGCTACAGCCACAGTTACTCAAGGCGTTCCCCAATGCTCCATACTCGGCCCCCTCCTCTTCATCATCTACATCCTCCCCCTTGGTCAGATACTCCGCCACTTGAACCTGGACTTCCACTGTTACGCTGATGACACCCAGATCTACCTCGGCACCAATTCCCCCCCCCCCCCCCCCCATATCAACTCCTGTTTAAAAACCTGGATGCAACATAACTGCCTCAAACTCAACAGCGATAAAACAGAATTCTTCCTCATAGGCTCCAAATCCACACTCAGCAAAATCAATAACCCCACTCTCACCACCGATGGCACCATTGTCTCCCCATCTCCCCAGGCCCGCAACCTTGGCGTGATCTTTGATTCCACCCTCTCCCTTGAGCCTCACATACGTCATGTTATTAAAACCTCCTTCTTTCATCTCCGCAACATCGCCAAACTCAGACCCTCTCTCACACCTCCCGCTGCTGAAAGACTCATCCATGCCTTCATCTCCTCCCGACTGGACTATTGCAACTCACTTCTCCTTGGCATCAGCTCCATCTACATCAACCGACGCCTACTGGTCCAGAACGCAGCCGCCCGACTCATCACCCACACCAAATCCTGGCATCACATCACTCCAGTCCTCAAACAACTTCACTGGCTTCCCATCTCCCACCGGATCACTTACAAAATCCTGGTCCTCACCTACAAAGCCCTCCACCATCCGCCCCCCCCCCCCCCCCATATCTCACTGACCTCCTCTCGCCCTACCAACCCTCACGGTCCCTCAGATCCACATCAGCCGGTCTCCACTCCATACACAAGTCCAACCTCCGCAGTTTTGGGGACAGAGCCTTCTCCAGGGCAGCTCCCAGGCTCTGGAACTCCCTCCCCCAATTGATCCACAATTTCGTGTCCGTCACCATCTTCCAGTCCCGCCTCAAGACCCATCTCTTCACCTCTGCCTATCCTTAGCCCCACGTCCCCTCCCTTTTCATCTGTGCTTGCATTGCCTCATATTGTGTTTTGAATTGAATGCTGTCTTTACTTTGTGTACTAGTCATGTCTCTGCTGTTTATTTCATTCCGCTTACATGTTTTTCCTCTACCTGCTAAATTTTTGTAAGGTGTCCTTGAGACTCTTGAAAGACGCCCATAAATAAAATGTCTTATTATTATTATTATTATTATTATTATTATTATAATGTTATCCCACTTTCTGTTATGAGTCAACTGAACCATTCCACCAACAACCAGAGAGTGGCCTTGAGCTACTCGCTTCCTCATTGGAGATGCTCGGACTATCTTCAATCGGATTTTAGTGACTTTATCTTGCACTAAACGTTATTCACTGTATTCCCTTTATCATCTGTGGATGGTTCGATTGTAATCATGTATTGTCTTTCTGTTGACTGGTTAGCACACAACAAAAGTTTTTCACTGGGCACATGACAATAAATTAAACTAAGCTTCCTGCAAGTAGAAGTAATTTACTCTGAAAAATCGGCAATAAAAGGTATTCAATTAGCGAACCAAGATGACATCCCTGGATCCTCTGCAGGGTTCTTGGTTTCAGTTTGTAACTAGATAATATACCAGTAATCTTTCAAAAGAGCCAGAAGGCAGAAAATCAAGGAAATGTAGGGAGTGACGGTGGTGCAGCAGCAGAGTTGCTGCCGTACAGCACCAGAGACCTGGGTTCGACCCCGACTACGGATGCTGTCTGCTGCCGTGTTCATAAGGAATAGGAGTAGAATTAGGCCATTCAGTCATGGCTGATCATCTCTCCCTCCTAACCTCATTCTCCTGCCCTCTCCCCATAACCTCTGACATCCATACTAATCAAGAATCTATCTATGCCTTAAAAATATCCACTGACTTGGCCTCTAAGTTAACGATGTTACAAATCTTATCTTCAGCAGCGCTGCAGTTCTGCCACTGGCCGTGTGAGCCACTTTGGTGGCTTTGAGGAGGAGGGATTAAAATGCCGTTTTCTCCTGCCCGTCAGAGGCGAACTTCCTCAGGCTGCCATCTGCTGCAGAACAATCAACTGGACTTCCATTCTCGGAAGTTTAGAAAATAATTGCGGGACAATTTAATCGCTGGAGTAAAATAAAAATATATTTCTAACGCCCTCAATGCCTACAACGGGATGGATCTCAAGTAGGGGACAAAACATAATGTAAGTCATATATTTTACATATAACTTGCTTCTTCTGATTACTTTAAACCAAAGTAATCGGCAAAAATGAGACTTTGGCTCCATACGAACCCGGCAGTGTTTTTCCTGCCAATATGGGGTTCAAATTCACTGCAACCACAACGTTCCAATCAATCGCGTTCCACAAACTAAAACCCACTCGCAAGATGATTTAAATGCCCATTAATTTACGGGAATTAAACATTGAATTCCTTCCATTTGGCCTATAAATTCATGACAATGAGATTTAAAAATCATGTTATATTGCGAATTCACGTGTGAATGTTATTTGGACACTTAGGCTATTTAAAAATGTTAATCTTTTAAGAAATGGATAGATGTTTAGATCTAGTAATTGAATTTTGCAATTAGCTACAATTAGGTAACTAACTAATTATATGGCAAAAACAGGAAAGCAGACTATTATCTAAATGGTGGCCGATTGGGAAAGGGGGAGATGCAGCGAGACCTGGGTGTCATGGCACACCAGTCATTGAAGGTAGGCATGCAGGTGCAGCAGGCAGTAAAGAAAGCGAATGGTATGTTAGCTTTCATTGCAAAAGGATTTGAGTATAGGAGCAGAGAGGTTCTACTGTAGTTGTACAGGGTCTTGGTGAGACCACACCTGGAGTATTGCGTACAGTTTTGGTCTCCAAATCTGAGGAAGGACATTATTGCCATAGAGGGAGTGCAGAGACGGTTCACCAGACTGATTCCTGGGATGTCAGGACTGTCTTATGAAGAAAGGCTGGATAGACTTGGTTTATACTCTCTAGAATTTAGAAGATTGAGAGGGGATCTTATAGAAACTTACAAAATTCTTAAGGGGTTGGACAGGCTAGATGCAGGAAGACTGTTCCCGATGTTAGGGAAGTCCAGGACAAGGGGTCACAGCTTAAGGATAAAGGGAAAATCCTTTAAAACCGAGATGAGAAGAACTTTTTTCACGCAGAGAATGGTGAATCTCTGGAATTCTCTGCCACAGAGGGTAGTTGAGGCCAGTTCATTGGCTATATTTAAGAGGGAGTTAGATGTGGCCCTTGTGGCTAAGGGGATCAGGGGGTATGGAGAGAAGGCAGGTACGGGATACTGAGTTGGATGATCAGCCATGATCATATTGAATGGCGGTGCAGGCTCGAAGGGCCGAATGGCCTACTCCTGCCCCTAATTTCTATGTTTCTATGTTTAATTTCAGGTAATCTAAGTAAGATTGTTTCATATTTGTTTCAGAATGCTTCAATCTATAATAACTGAAAATTTCATTCATTTCTCTTAATTTTTAAGAAAGTTGTGGGCTTTTGACTGTCACAGCTTTTGAGTTAAGTCAATGGAAAAGCAATAGGGAACAATTGCCAGGGGTGCTTAAGAAGCTTTTAGGTGGGCATGTGGAATTAGAGGGGAGAGAGGGATATGGATCATGTTCAGGCAGATGAGAGTTTAACCTGGCGTCATGTTCGGCACAAACATTGTGGGACGAAGGGCCCGTTCCTGTGCTGTACTGTCCTATGTTCTAACCATCCAATCACCAACTAGAGAGCAGTCCCCACCTACCATCTACTGCATTGGCAGATGTTTTCTGCTGCTCACCTCTGGCCACAAACTCTTTGAATCACTTCCCTCTGGGAGGCAACTCCGGACTATCAAAGCTGCCACAGTCAGACATAAAAACAGCTTATTCCCGTGAGCAGTAACTCTATTCAACAGCCAAAAGACTGTAGCCTCTTTTTACTCCGGTACTTTATTTTCGCATCGTTAAATTATAATGTTTTATTTTTAATTGTCTACTGAATATCTTGTTGTTACCAGCGAGCAAAGCTCCAATGTAAGTTCCTTGTATGTGGACATACTTGGCTAATAACATTTTTATTCATTCATTATTATTGATTGAAGACAATAGACAATTGGTGCAGGAGTAGGCCATTCGGCCCCTCGAGCCAGCACCGCTATTCACCATGATCATGGCGATCATGCACAATTAATACCCTGTTCCTCCCCATATCCCATGACTCCTCTATCTTTAAAAGCACTGTCCAGCTCTCTCTTGAAAGCATCCAGAGAACCGGCCTCCACCACCATCTGAGGCAGAGAATTTCACAGACTCTCAACTCTCTGTGTGAAAAAGTTTTTCCTCATCTCCGTTCTAAATGAATTACCCCTTATTCTTAAACTATCCCTTCGGCTATCTTTAATCAGACTTTACCTTGCACTAATCGATATTCCCTTAATCCTATATCTGTACAGTGTGGATGGGTTGATTGTAATCCTGTATTGTCCTTCCGCTAACTGGATAGCACACAACAAAAAAGCTTTACACTGTACCTCGGTACACGTGACAATAATAAACGGAACTATATTATCAGCAGGTCAGGCAGCATCTCTGGAGGATGTGGTTAGGTGTTGTCTTGGACCAGGGGCGGAAAACCCGGGGGGGGGGGGGTGGGGGGGGACAGAGGGGACACGTCCCCTCCATGTTTTGTTAGCGAGTTCCGCTCTTGTCTTGGACATTTGCAGCCTGGGGGAGAAAGATTCTGACAGTCTGCCCTATCTGAACCACTCATCATTGTATATACATCTGACAAGTCTCCTCTCATCTTCTGACGTGGCACAGAAACAATCCAAGCCTATCCGACCCTCTCCCTGTAGCACTCTAATCCAGGCAGTATTCTGGGGAAACATTTTGTTTTCACAAAGTTAGAACAGTCACGTCGTAAAACATTTTGTGCTTGAAACGTCAGGCTGGGACACTTGCTGAGTTACTCCAGCACTTTGCATCTTTTCTAAGAAGTACGCAGGCATCTACAGTTCCTCATGGCTATGTTTTCATTGTTTTAATTTTAGAGACACAGTGGGGAAGTAAGCCCTTCAGCCCACAGTGTCCGCACCGACCAGCAATCCCTGCACATTACAGTACCCCACATACACTAGAGACAATTTACATTTATACCAAGCAAATAAACCTACAAACCTGGATGTCTTTGGAGTGTGAGAGGAAACCTGAGAACCCGTAGAACACCCACGCAAGTCACGGGGAGAACGTACAAACTCTGTACGGACAGTACCCATTGTCGGGATCGAACCCAGGTCTGCGGCACTGCAAGAGCAGTAAGACACATAGAAACATAGAAAATAGGTGCAGGAGTTGGCCATTTGGCCCTTTGAGCCTGCACCGCCATTCAATATGATCATATTGTGATCACAATATCAAAATAAATGTGAGGTTATCCACTTTGGTGGCAAAAACAGGAAAGTAGATTATTATCTGAATGGTGGCCGATTAGGAAAGGGGGAGATGCAACGAGACCTGGGTGTCATGGTACACCAGTCAATAAAAGTAGGCATGCAGTTGCAGCAGCCAGTGAAGAAGGTGAATGGTATGTTAGCATTCATAGCAAAATGATTTGAGTATAGGAGCAGGGAGGTTCTACTGCAGTTGTACAGGGTCTTGGTGAGACCACACTTGGAGTATTGTGTGCAGTTTTGGTCTCCTAATCTGAGGAAAGACATTCTTGCCATAGAGGGAGTACAGAGAAGGTTCACCAGACTGATTCCTGGGATGTCAGGACTTTCATATGAAGAAAGACTGGATAGACTCGGTTTGTACTCGCTAGAATTTAGAAGATTGATGGGGGATCTTATAGAAATTCTTAAGGGGTTGGACAGGCTAGATGCAGGAAGATTGTTCCCGATGTTGGGGAAGTCCAGAACAAGGGGTCACAGTTTAAGGATAAGATTCAGATTCAGATTCAGATTCAGATTCAGATAAGGGGGAAGTCTTTTAGGACCGAGTTGGGAAAAACATTTTTCACACAGAGAGTGGTGAATCTGTGGAATTCTCTGCCACAGTTCATTGGCTATATTTAAGAGGGAGTTAGATGTGGCCCTTGTGGTTAAAGGGATCAGGGGGTATGGAGAGAAGGCAGGTACGGGATACTGAGTTGGATGATCAGCCATGATTATATTGAATGACGGTGCAGGCTCGAAGGGCCGAATGGCCTACTCCTGAACCTGTTTTCTATGTTTCTATGTTTCTAAAGGCAATACATCTGTGCATGCAGTGGGGGAAGTGGAGAGCTCCAGTGATGAGTATGATGACCTTCAAGAGTATGATGAAATTCACACATAGGCTGTGGGCCGAGCTTCAGAAATGTATCTAGAATTTAACTTTCGTGACCTATGTCTCGGAACTACATGAAATTCTGCACAGATTTATATAAAATAGAATTGAGAAGGACGTCATAACTCGTCAATGCCAAAAGTGACGTGATCATAATGAATGGCGGTGCAGGCTCGAAGGGCCGAATGGCCCACTCATGCACCTATTTTCTATGTTTCTATGGCTGATTATCCAACTCAGAATCCACTAGGGCCACATCTAACTCCCTCTTAAATATAGCCAATGAACTGGCCTCAACTACATTCTGTGGCAGAGATTCACCACTCCCTGTGTGAAAAATGTTTTTCTTATCTTTGTCCTAAAAGATTTCCCCTTTATCCTTAAACTGTGATCCCTTGTTCTGGACTTCCCCAAAATCGGGAACAATCTTCCTGCATCTAGCCTGTCCAACCCGTTATGAATTTTGTAAGTTTCTATAAGATCCCCCCTCAATCTTCTAAATTCTCTGTACTCTCTCTATGGCAAGAATGTGCTTCATCAGATTAGGAGACTAAAACTGTACGCAATACTCCAGGTGTGGTCTCGCCAAGACCCTGCACAACTGCAGTAGAACCTCCCTGCTCCTATACTCAAATCCTTTTGCTATAAATGCTAACATACCATTCGCTTTCTTCACTGCCTGCTGCACCTGCATGCCTACTTTCAATGACTGGTGTACCATGACACCCAGGTCTCGTTACATCTCCCCTTTTCCTAACCGGCCACCATTCAGATAAGTCTACTTTCCTGTTTTTGCCAGCAAAGTAGATAACTTCACATTTATCCACATTATACTGCCATGCATTTGCCCACTAACCCAGCCTATCGAATTCATCTTGCAGCCTCCTAGCATCCTCCTCACAGCTAACACTGCCCCCCAGCTTCGTGTCATCTGCAAACTTGGAAAAGTTTCATTCAATTCCCTCGTCCAAATCATTAATATATTTTATAAATAGCTGGGGTCCCAGCACTGAGCCTTGCGGTACCCCACTAGTCACTGCCTGCCATTCTGAAAAGGACCCGTTTACTCCTACTCCTTGCTTCCTGTCGGCCAGCCAGTTTTCTATCCACATCAATACTGAACCCCCAATACCACGTGCTTTAAGTTTGTATGATAATTTCTTATGTGGGACCTTGTCGAAAGCCTTCTGAAAGTCCGGATATAACACATCCACTGGTTCTCCCTTATCCACTCTACTAGTTACATCCTCGAAAATTTTTATAAGATTAGTCAGACATGATTTACCTTTCATAAATCCATGCTGACTTTGTCCAATGATTTCACCACTTTTCAAATGTGCTGCTATCCCATCTTTAATAACTGACTCTAGCAGTTTCCCCACTACCGATGTTAGACTAACTGGACTGTAATTCCCTGTTTTCGCTCCCCCTCCCATTTTAAAAGTGGGGTTACATTGGCTACCCTCCAATCCTCAGGAACTGATCCAGAATCTAAAGAGTTTTGAAAAATTATCACTAATGCATCCACTATCTATGGGGCTACTTCCTTAAGTCCTCTGGGATGCAGCCTATCTGACCCTGGGAATTTATCGGCCTTTAATCCATTCAATTTATCTAACACCACTTCCCAGCAAAACCTGGATTTCACTCTGTTCCTCCATCTCATTTGACCCCCGGTCCCCTGCTATATCCGTCAGATTATTTATGTCTTCCCTAGTGAAGACAGAACCAAAGTAGTTATTCAATTGGTCTGCCATGTCCTTGTTCCCCATGATCAACTCACCTGTTTCTGACTTCAAGGGACTTACATTTGATTTAACTACTCTTTTTCTCTTCACATATCTATAAAAACGTTTGCAGTTTTTATGTTCCCTGCCAGTTTTCTTTCATAATTTATTTCCCCTTTCCTAATTAAGCCCTTTGTCCTCCTCTGCTGGACTCTGAATTTCTCCCAGTCCTCTGGTAGGCTGCTTTTTATGGCTAATTTGTATGCTTCATCTTTTGTTTTTGATACTATCGCTGATTTCCCTTGTTATCCACGGATGCATTACCTTCCCTGATTTATTCTTTTGCCAAACTGGGATGAACAATTTTTGTAGTTCATCAATGCAGTCTTTAAATGCCTTCCATTGCATATCCGCCGTCAACCCTTTAAGAATTAAGTCAATTCTTGGCCAATTCACATCTCATACCCTTAAAATTACCATTCTTTAAGTTCAGAACCCTTGTTTCTGTATTAACAACGTCACTCTCCATCCTAATGAAGAACTCAACCATATTATGGTCACTCTTGCCCAAGGGGCCACGCACAACACGACTGCTAACTAACCCTTCCTCATTACTCAATACCCAGTCTAGAATAGCCTGCTCTCTCGTTGGTTCCTCTACATGTTGGTTTAGAAAGCTATCGCACATAAATTCCAAGAAATCCTCTTCCTCAGCACCCCTGTCAATTTGATTCACCCAACCTATATGTAACATAGAAAGATAGAAATTAGGTGCAGGAGTAGGCCATTCGGCCCTTCGAGCCTACACCGCCATTCAATATGATCATGGCTGATCATCCAACTCAGTATCCCGTACCTGCCTTCTCTCCATACCCTCTGATCCCCTTAGCCACAAGGGCCACATCTAACTCCCTCTTAAATATAGCCAATTAACTGGCCTCGACTACCCTCTGCGGCAGAGAGTTCCAGAGATTCACCACTCTCTGTGTGAAAAAAGTTATTCTCATCTCGGTTTTAAAGGATTTCCCCCTTATCCTTAAGCTGTGACCCCTTGTCCTGGACTTCCCCAACATCGGGAGCAATCTTCCTGCATCTAGCCTGTCCAACCCCTTAAGAATTTTGTAAGTTTCTATAAGATCACCTCTCAATCTCCTAAATTCTAGAGAGTATAAACCAAGTCTATCCAGTCTTTCTTCATAAGACAGTCCTGACATCCCAGGAATCAGTCTGGTGAACCTTCTCTGCACCTTCTCTGCACTCACTCTATGGCAATAATGTCCTTCCTCAGAAAAGGCTCTATTCACCATGGAGGGCAATGTCAAAGATCAATGAAAAACTGAAGATAAACACAAAAGGCTGGAGGAACTCAGTGGGACTGACAGCATCCCTGGAGAAAAGGGGCAGGTGACGTTTCGGGTTTGATTACACTGTCCTGATTAATTTTACTGATTGTATGCCTTGTTCAAGGCTGTGCTACCTGCCGATCACCAACCCCTCACACTCAACCCCTACGACGTGTACATGGCACTGAGTAGGACTAATGCACGTAAAGCTGCTGGCCCTGACGGCATCCCCGGGCGCGTGCTCAGGGCCTGTGCTGCGCAGCTGACAGACGTCTGGACTGACATCTTCAACCTGTCACTTGCCCAAGCAGTTGTCCCCACGTGCCTTAAAACCACCTCCATCGTGCCAGTGCCAAAACACTCCACTGCGGCAAGCCTCAACGACTTCCGCCCAGTTGCACTTACCCCATCATCACCAAGTGCTTCGAGAGGCTGGTCCAGGCACACTTCAAAGGCTGCCTACCCCCCACACTGGATCCCTATCAGTTTGCCTACCGCAAGAACAGGAGTACGGAGGATGCCATCTCAACGGCACTTCACTCCGCCCTCTCCCACCTCGACAACAGAGACACTTACGTAAGAATGCTGTTCATCGATTACAGCTCAGCATTCAACACCATTATACCATCAAAACTGATCACCAAACTCGGTAACATGGGCATCGACCCCTCCCTCTGCAACTGGATACTGGACGTTCTAACCAACAGACCCCAGTCTGTGAGGTTAGACAAGCACACCTCTTCAACCCTCACCCTGAACACCGGCTTTCCACAGGGCTGTGTGCTGAGCCCCCTCCTCTACTCCCTCTTCACCTATGACTGCACACCTGTACATGGTACTAACACCATCATCAAGTATGCAGATGATACAATGGTGATTGGCCCATCAGCAACAACGATGAGCTGGCCTACAGGGAGGAGGTCCAGCACTTAGCAGCATGGTGCGCTGACAACAACCTGGCCCTTAACTCCAAGAAGACCAAGGAGCTCATTGTAGACTTCAGGAAGTCCAGAGGCGGCACGCACACCCCCATCCACATTAACGGGACGGAGGTGGAACGTGTTTCTAGCTTCAGGTTCCTGGAGTCAACATCTCCGATGACCTCTCTTGGACCCACAATACCTCTACTCTGATCAAGAAGGCTGATCAGCGTCTCTTCTTCCTGAGGAGACTGAAGAAGGTCCATCTGTCTCCTCAGATCCTGGTGAACTTCTACCGCTGCACCAACGAGAGCATCCTTACCAACTGCATCACAGTATGGTATGGCAACTGCTCTGTCTCCGACCGGAAGGCATTGCAGAGGGTGGTGAAAATTGCCCAACGCATCACCGGTTCCTCGCTCCCCTCCATTGAGTCTGTCCAAAGCAAGCGCTGTCTGCGGAGGGCGTTGAGCATCGCCAAGGACTGCTCTCACCCCAACCATGGACTGTTTACCCTCCTACCATCCGGGAGGCGCTACAGGTCTCCCCTTTGCCGAACCAGCAGGTCGAGGAACAGCTTCTTCCCGGCGGCTGTCACACTACTCAACAACGTACCTCGGTGACTGCCAATCACCACCCTCCCCCCCCCCGGACACTTATTATTATTTATTCAAATCGTTTGCTATGTCGCTCTTCCAGGGAGATGCTAAATGCATTTCGTTGTCTCTGTACTGTACACTGACAATGACAATTAAAATTGAATCTGAATCTGAATCTTTGTTGTCAACTTCTCCCTGCCAACAATGAACCATCCTAGTCTGCAGAAGGTTCCCGACCAAAATGTCACCCATACCTTGTCTCCAGAGATGCTGTCTGTCGCGCTGAGTTACTCCAGCATTTTGTATCTACCTTCAAATGAACCAATCTACTATTCCTTGATCATCATCCTTGATCACCAAGATAGGGGGTGTTGTGGATAATGAAGAGGATTTCCAAAGTCTACAGAGTGATTTAGGCCATTTGGAAAAATGGGCTGAAAGATGGCAGATGGAGTTTAATGCTGATAAATGTGAGGTGCTAAACCTTGGCAGGACAAATCAAAATGAGTATAGAAGCTGGGATGTAATGTTAAAATTGTACAAGGCATTGGTGAGACCAAATCTGGAGTATGGTGTACAATTTTGGTCGCCCAATTATAGGATGTCAACAAAATAGAGAGAGTACAGATGAGATTTACTAGAATGTTGCCTGGGTTTCAACAACTAAGTTACAGAGATAGGTTGAATAAGTTAGGTCTTTATTCTCTGGAGCGCAGAAGGTTAAGGGGGGACCTGATAGAGGTCTTTAAAATGATGAGAGGGATAGACAGAGTTGATGTGGACAAGCTTTCCCCTTTGAGAATAGGGAAGATTCAAACAAGAGGACATGACTTCAGAATTAAGGGACAGAAGTTTAGGGGTAATATGAGGGGGAACTTCTTTACGCAGAGAGTGGTGGCGGTGTGGAATGAGCTCCCAGTGGAAGTGGTGGAGGCAGGTTCATTAGTATCATTAAAAATAAATTGGATAGGCATATGGATGAGAAGGGAATGGAGGGTTATGGTACGAATGCAGGCAGGTGGGACTAAGGGGAAAAAATTTGTTCGGCATGGACTTGTAGGGCCTAGATGGCCTGTTTCCGTGCTGTAATTGTTATATGGTTATATGGTTATCATCTGCTTTCAAATGTCTTCCATATCTCTCATTTCCTTCACCCCTGACTCTCAGTCTGAAGAAGGGTCTCGACCCTAAACGTCACCCATTCCTTTTCTTCACAGATGCTGCCTGACCCCACTGAGATATTCCAGATTTTGTGTCTATCTTTGGTTCAAACCAGCATCTGCAGTTCTGGTCCTTCCCACACATCAATGAGGGACTGTGTTCTCTGGGTTAACCAGATGCAGTGTTATTTTATTCTACTCACAGCCTCAGACGCTTCACCATACTAGTGCCTCGACGCGGCGGCTTGGATCGCCCCGACACATCGTTCAACGGCCCCGACTGCAGGAGAAAAATGAGGGAAGAAGGTTAGATTGTATTGCCTTCCATCACAGTGAGGAATCCGCTGTGGTGGATGTTTATGTTAACTTTTATGTAGTTGTGTGTCTTGTTACTTTTTTTGTACGGCGAATTGGTAATTCGAATATCACTGTACCTTAATTGCACAGGTGACAATAAAAGACCTTTGAAACCTTTGAAAACAAAGCTTTTCACTTTATCTCAGTACACATGACAATAATAAGCATAAAGTTCTCCAATACAGACTGGGCACAAACTAAACACCACCATAATGAGAAGAACTGATCCCCTGTAGATGGGAATTTGACATTGCATCTTATTCTTGTCTCTCTTCCAGCCATTTGCCCTCATCTTGCTCTACATTTAAGATAGTCACAAAATGCTGGAGTAGGTGATGTTACGGGTTAAGGCCCATCTTCAGACTGAGAGTCAGGGGTGAGGCAAACAAGAGGTAGAGAGGGTGATATAAGGACTGCAGATGCTGTTTACACTGAAGATAGACATGAAAAATCACCCATTCCTCCTATCCAGAGACAGCCACCTGTCCCGCTAAGTCACTCCAGCATTTAGATAAAGTTCTATCATATCATAAGTCAGCATTTAATAGTTCAGTTTGTGACATATGACAATAAAATACACTTGACTCTTGACAGGTACATGGATAGGATAGGTATGGAGAGATGTGGAGCAAATGCAGGCAGGAGGACCTAGTGTAGATTGGGCATCTTGGTCAACGTGGGCAAGACAAAATGTTCAGGAACAGCAGATGCAGGATGACACAGAAGATAGACACAAAATGCTGGAGAAACTCAGCGGGACAGGCAGATTACAACAACGATATGAATATTGATTTCTCCAACTTCAAGTAACCCTTGCCTTCCCTCTCTCTCCACCAATCCCAACCCTAGTTAGAAACATAGAAAATAGGTGCAGTAGTAGGCCATTCGGCCCATCGAGCCTGCGCCACAATTCAATATGATCATGGTTGATCATCCAACTCGGTATCCCATCCCTGCCTTCTCTCCATACCCCCTGATCCCTTTAGCCACAAGGGCCACATCTAACTCCCTCTTAAATATAGCAAATGAACTGGCCTCAACCACCTTCTGTGTCAGAGAATTCCACAGATTCACCACTCTCTGTGTAAAAAATGATTTTCTCATCTCGGTCCTAACAAACATCCCTCTTATCCTTAAACTGTGACACCTAGTTCTGCACTTCCCCAATATCAGGAATAATATTCCTGCATCTAGCCTGTCCAACCTCTTAAGAATTTTGTAAGTTTCTATAAGATCCCACCTTAATCTTCTGAATTCTAGTGTGTACAAGCCGAGTCTATCCAGTCTTTCTTCATATGAAAGTCCTGCCATCCCACGAATCAGTCTGGTGAACCTTCTCTGTACTCCCTCTATGGCAAGAATGTCTTTCCTCAGATTAGGAGACCAAAACCGTACACAATACTCCAGGTGTGGTCTCACCAAGACCCTGTACAACTGCAATAGAACCTCCCGGCTCTTATACTCAAATCCTTTTGCTATGAATGCTAACATACCATTTGCTTTCTTCACTACCTGCTGAACCTGCATTCCTACTCTCAATGACACCATGACACCCATGTCTCGTTGCATCTCCCCTTTTCCTAATCAGCCACCATGCTCCAACTAGCTTCATTGTCCTGTGAAACGTCATCTATCCATATTCTTCACAGATGCTGCCTGACTCGCTGAGTTACTCCAGTACTCCGTGAAACGTCACCTACCCATGTTCTCCACAGATGCTGCCTGACCCGCTAAGTTACTCCAGCACTCCGAGGAATGTCATCTATCCATGTTATAACCAATATAACCATATAACAATTACAGCACGGAAACAGGCCATCTCGGCCCTTCTAGTCCGTGCCGAACACTTATTTTCCCCTAGTCCCATCTACCTGCACTCATACCATAACCCTCCATTCCTTTCCCATCAATATGCCTATCCAATTTATCTTTAAATGATAAAATTGAACCTGCCGACACCACTTCCACTGGAAGTTCATACCACACTGCTACCACTCTCTGAGTTAAGAAGTTCCCCCTCATGTCACCCCTAAACTTATGTTCCTTAATTCTCAAGTCATGTCCTCTTGTTTGAATCTTCCCTACTCTCAATGGGAAAAGCTTGTCCACGTCAACTCTGTCTATCCCTCTCATCATTTTAAAGACCTCTATCAAGTCCCCCCTTAACCTTCTGCGCACCAAAGAATAAAGACCTTTGTTCGACCTTTCCCTGTAACTTAGTTGCTGAAACCCAGGCAACATTCTAGGAAATTTCCTCTGTACTCTCTATTTTGTTGACATCCTTCCTATAATTAGCCAACCAAAATTGTACACCATACTCCAGAATTGGCCTCACCAATGCCTTGTACAATTTTAACATTACATTCCAGCTTCTATACTCAATGCTCTGATTTATGAAGGCCAGCACACCAAAAGCTTTCTTTACCACCCTATCTACATGAGATTCCACTTTCAGGGAATTGTGCACAGTTATTCCCAGATCCCTCTGTTCACATGTATTCCTCAATTCACCACCATTTACCATGTACGTCCTATTTTGATTTGTCCTGCCAAGATGTAGCACCTCACACTTATCAGCATTAAACTCCATCTGCCATCTTTCAGTCCACACGCCGGCCTAAATCTCTCTGTAGACTTTGAAAATCTACTTCATTATCCACAACACCACCTATCTTAGTATCGTCTGCATACTTACTAAACCAATTTACCACACTATCATCCAGATCATTGATGTACATGATAAACAACAGTGGACCCAACACAGATCACAGTGGAACCCCACTAGTCACTGGCCTCCAACCTGACAAACAGCCATCCACCATTACTCTCTGGCATCTCCCATTCAGCCACTGTTGAATCCATTTTGCTACTCCACCATTAATACCCAACAATTGAACCTACTTAACCAACCTTCCACGAGGAACCTTGTTAAAGGCCTTACTGAAGTCCATATGTACAACATCCACTGCTTTACCCTCATCATTTTTCCGAGTTACCTTTTCAAATAATTCAAGATTAGTCAAACATGACCTTCCAGGCACAAATCCATGTTAACTGTTCCTAATCAGATCCTGTTGATCCAGATGATTATATATATATTATCTCTAAGTATACTTTCCATTAATTTGTCCACCACTGACGTCAAACTAACAGGTCTATAATTGCTAGGTTTACTCTCAGAACCCTTTTTAAACAATGGAACATGCGCAGTACGCCAATCCTCCAGCACTATTCCCGTTTCTAATGACATTTGAAATATTTCTGTCATAGCCCCTGTATTTCTACACTAACTTCCCTCAAGGCTTATCCACTTTAATATTTTTTGTAAGTGTCAGTACTTCCTCTTCTTTTAATCTCATAGTTTCCATAGCTATTCTACTTGTTTCCCTTACATCACATAATTCAATAACTTTCTCTAGAGATGTTCTCCAGAGATGCTCCCTAACATTTGTCGTTTCAGGTCAGGACCCTTCCGGTTTGAGTGGGCCAGTGGAATAGAGAAGCCAAGACAGTTGTTGCACCAACAGTGGATATAAAAAGGTCCAGAGAAGGTAGAAGGCTGGGTAGGGGGAGAGTCGGGGGGGGGGGGGGAGTAATGTTGAAGACTGGAGACAGGATTGTCACTGGATGGATAGGATTCTCTCCCATAAAGAAAAGCTCAGAGGTGGCAGTAGAGCCCTATGTTCCCAATGTAGGGGGTCCAGAACCAGGAGGTCGCTGTTTAAGAATAAGACCCGCTGAGTCACTCCACCTTTTATCTTGGTCTATTAACTGATTCAAATCTACCTTAGATCTCCTTTTATCATCCTGCTTGGCACTTTCCACCGGCATTTTTGATACAGGTTCCATTGTTTCTAAATACGTAGAGTGAATTTTAAAGCTCTGATCTGTTCAATATCTCGCAAACAGTGAACCCACTTCAAGTTGATGGATGGATGGAGCCCGTCCGTCTCTCATGGTTACGGATGCAGTTCAATGTGATGTCACCGGCCAGGCACATTATGAGGTCACCTCTGATTATGATGGTTTACAAAGTTGCGATCTTATGAATGGAAGCCCGGCCCAGAAGGGAATAAACCACTTCACCATATGACCACAGGTCACAGTGGTTACAACCAACTGGACTCAAGTGTTAGATACAAGGAACTCAGTTCAATTGAGTTTATTGTCACGTGTACAGAGAAATGCTTTTTGTCGCGTGTTAAAAAACAGTTAGCAGAAAGACAATGCATGATTACAGTCGAGCCATTTACAATGTATAGATATATACATGGTAAGGGAATAACGTTTAGTGCAAGGTAAAGCCAGCAAGGATAGTCCGAGGGTCACCAATGAGGTAGATAGTAGTTCAGAACTGCTCTCTGGTTGTGGTAGGATGATTCAGTTGCCTGATAACAGCTGGGAAGAAACTGTCCCTGAATCTGGAGGTGGGCGTTTTCACACTCTTGTACCTTTCCTAATTTGCAGAAGGACATTCTTACTATTGAGGGAGTGCAGCGTATGTTCACCAGGTCAATATCCGGGGTGACGGGACTTACGTATGATGAAAGAATGGGTCGACTGGGATTGAATTCGCTGGAAATTTAGAAGGATGAGAGGGCATCTTATGAAAACATATAACATTCTTAAAGGAGTTAAGGCTAGATGCAGGAACAATGTTCCCGATGTTGGGGGAATCCAGAGCCAGGGGTCACAGTTTAATAATAACGGGTTAGGCCATTTAGGACTCGGAAGAGGGAAAACATTTTCACGCAGAAAATCTGTAGAATTCTCTCCCACAGAAGGCAGTGGAGGCCAATTCACTGGATGTTTTCAAGTGAGTGTTGGATGTGGCTCTTTGGGCTAACAGAATCAAGGGATATGGGGAGATAGCAGGAATGGGGTATTGATTTTGGATGATCAGCCAAAATCATATTGAAAGGCGATGCTGGCTCAAAGGGCCGAATGGACTACTCCTGCACCTATTTTCTATGTTTCTACGTCATGGTGAGTCCAGCAGTCGCTGACGTCTGGTCCTGAAGACGGGGACTGAACCAAAACGTTACCCACTCATGTTCTCCAGAGATGCTGCTCAACCCGCTGAGTTACTCCAGCACAAACAATATTAAATCTCAAGTGTTTTCATTTTGAGATACAGTGTGGCCCACCGAGTCCATGCCGACCAGTATTCACCTCGACACCCACACACCTACACACTGGGGATTTTTACCAAAGCCAATTAACCTACAAACCTGCACGTCTTTGGAGTGTGGGAGGAAACAGGAGCACCCGTAGAAAACCCACGCGGGTCACGGGGAGAACATACAAACTCTGTACAGACAGCACCTGGGTCTCCGGCACTGTGAGGCAGCAACTCTACCGCTGAGCCACACTGCCATGTTCGGGAAAAATACTTAAAAAGCAGCAGAATATTTTTGACATTTGCCAAATGAGAGTTATCTATAGTCAAAGTGTGTGTAGTTTGTTCCTGGCACGAAAATAATTCTGCTTTATCAGTTTCACACTTAACTCTATAAACCTAAAGACTCCATTGTTGGAATGCAATTCAATCTTTGACAAATCTGAACACCTTAACAGACAGATATAAAGCACACAGAGGGATTACTGGAGTACATTTTCCCTTTGTAGTCCCTGAGAAATCAGTGGCTGTGGCAGAGAGTTGTTCTGATTTTTTAAGCCATGCCAATCCAGATATGATTGAATGACGGAGAGGACTTGATGTGCCAAATGGAGAAGGAACATCTAATTGGGTTTTAAAGTTTGCAGAGGGCTAACATATAACTTCCTTAGTATCACGTGAATTGATCGGCAAGCCCCAACTGGGGAACATTGCGGAGAAGCCCTGCTATGCGGAGAGAAATCTCGGGGGAGAAATACCCGCAATGGAAGCCTTTCCTCAAGGATCACAGAGGGAATCCCAGCAGTAACAAACTACGACCACGAGACCAGACCAGGCTTGGGAAGAGCTTTGCCCCAGCAGCAGATGGTTTAAAAAGGACCTGCAGGTAAATTCCTTTGTCAAATGTCGTTTTATGCTATTTTGTGAGAATATGTTACAGGAATGGACCACATCCAGACTGACTGCGGAGAACCATGGAATTGTGGGCAGTCAGCAGCGGTAGACTGCACCTGGATCGCTATTGATCAGCAGTCTCTGACCTGGCACTAGCACAGTCGGAATCGACACCACAGACTGGTGGGAAGGCCAAGCAGAAGTCGGACAGGCCGAAGACTCGGACAAGTCGGGCTGTGAAGACTCACCACCGGCAGGAGCAACTGTGATCGCATATCCCGCATGGAGCGGTTGATGGAGAAGCTTCAATGAGACATGCTCCGGTATGTGGAGTTTAGTCACCATGGACGTCCAAGGCAGCACCTTATTGAGGGCTGCATAATGCATCTCCCTTGACAGAGGGGAGCATTAGGAGTCACTTCTGGGCTGACTCTGAAGACAGGGGTTTGGCTGAAAATACTACAAGTGTGCAGGGGGTGCAGGAACAACACAATCAGCAGCAGGAGCTCGATGAGGGCCATCGAGCTCAGGAAGGCCACATCATCACAAAATACCTCACATCTCCGTCGGCAGCACCCCTATGCACCTACCAGCAAACCACGATGCATTGAAGCTGGTGAAAGCTTGAAGGCCGTACAACCATAACAAAGGTCTTTATTAGGCCATAGACCAGAACAGCCGATTCGGTCCGCAATAACCAAGCTGACCTCCCGGTGGCTCAGCACTTCAACTCCCCCTCCCACTCCGTCTCCGACCTCTCTGTCCTGGGTCTCCTCCATGGCCACAGAGAGCAGCACCGGAAACTGGAGGAACAGCACCTCATATTCCGTGCGGGGAGTCTGCATCCTTGGGGCATGAACATCGAATTCTCCCAATTTTGTTAGTCCTTGCTGTCTCCTCCCCTTCCTCAGTCCCACTGCTGTCTCCTCCCATCACCCAGCCTTCGGGCTCCTCCTCCTTTTTCCTTTCTTGACCCACCCCTGATCAGTCTGAAGAAGGGTTTCTGCCCGAAACGTTGCCTATTTCCTTCGCTCCATAGATGAGTACAGCACTACGGGTCCAGTCATTGCTACACCGGATAGAATGATCATATCTGTGGGCTATAATAACATGTTTTGTTTATGAATAGTCAAGCAGAGTACACAGGGACACAGACCAAACTAGATGTTGCAATTTCCAATGGACCTTGGGTTGCGTGTGAACATGCATCTACACCAGTATGTCAAGGTCCCTAAGAGCCTCATAGACTCTGAAGAGCATATTGTTCGTTACATAAAACCTCGTTAGAAGGAATTACTACAAATCTTCTCCAGACGGTTAAATGGGTCTGGCATATACAGGAGTGTACATTGAAATTGAGTCCCACTCTACCAGGACCGCTATACCTCAGCAGCAGACTTATGGATCACATCCTAGCTGCTGCAGGATGGTCAAACTATTAATCTGTAGATTTATTGTTAGATCGGGGGTATTTGCCAACTCTATATTAGTTCATACTTCCTCCAGGCAACTCGTTTCCACGGCATGAAATCACAGAGCTTTAAAATCTTCACGTAGTCACTCACATGACTCCGAAGTAAAATAGTAAGATTAAACGAAAACTTTTTTTTATGAGGAGTAACGTTGAGGGATTACGTGCCCTCCACGCCCACCGTCGATCATAAAGTTCAAGTGGTATCCTATTTCTCTAATCTTACTATGTTCAATTCATTTACTGTTATCTGTGATTTCACACCGCTGCTTTGAAGATTGACACGCATGCATCCTGGCGGGTTCTTCACCTAATCACTCAACGTTACTCCTCATAAAATAAAGATCAAACTTCAAACTGTTACGTTCTAGTTTAATCTTACTATTCTCTGCCACAGAAGGTAGTTGAGGCCAGTTCATTGTCTATATTTAAGAGGGAGTTAGATGTGGCCCTTGTGGCTGAAGGGATCAGGGGGTATGGAGAGAAGGCAGGTACAGGATACCGAGTTGGATGATCAGACATGATCATATTGAATGGCGGTGCAGGCTTGAAGGGCCGAATGGCTTCTACTCCTGCACCTATTTTCTATGTTTCTATGTTTCTCACTCTTGCTGCTGAATGCACACATCCTCTCATTACCTTAGCTGGGAGTTTCGGACTGATGATGTGTCTACGTCCGTTTTCTCGGGTGATCAAGTTTCCCTCGACTTACCATAAGGCATATAATACAATGGTCTGTTCTATCCACCATGTCTGTGTGGAAAATATATCTCTCTGAACCTCATTTCAACTTCATGGCACCTGTGCCAGTGAGGTAGTGTGTGCCGGGGGTGGGGTTGTGTGTGTGTTTGTGTGTGGGGGAGGCGGGAGGGGGGGTGTAATGGGTACGGGCGTGTGGTGGCTGTGGCATTGTGTGTGGGTGTGTGTGTGTGTGTGTGTGTGTGTGTGTGTGTGTGTGTGTGTGTGTGTGTGTGTGTGTGTGGGTGGGTGTTTATGTGTGTGTGTGTGCGCGTGCGTGTGTGGGTGTTTATGTGTGTGTGTGTGTGCGCATGTGTATGTGTGCGCGTGTGTGGGTGTGTGGGTGTGTGCGTGTGTGTGCATGTGTATGCGTGTGCGCATCTGTGTATGCGCGTGCGTGTGGGTGGGCGTGTGAACTTCAGCAGCTGTGGAAGAACTGATAGCATAATATAAATAACGAGACACATAGATAGGTCACACAGTCAAAACTTTTTCCAGAGTGTAAATGTCAAGATCTAGAGACCTTTTAGCTTTAAAGTGAGGTCGGGTTTAAAGGAGATATGCAGGTGAGGTATTTGCACAAACTCGCCAGCTCACACATACCACAACCCCACCCCACACACACCCCACACCACACACACTCACTTCACACACACATAATCCCACATACATGCCCTCCATCTCACACACACACACACACACACACACACACACACACACACACACACACACACACACACACACACACACACACACACACACACACACACACACACACACACACACACACACACACACACACACACACACACTCTGTCTACTCATGTTTCCACTGTCAGGCAGCTATAGACCTGGACCCAAGGATGCTGGAGCATCTCAACCCATCAAGCAGCATCTCTGGAACAAATTGATATGGTGCTCTACCCGAAACCTGACACATCCATTTTCACCAGAGATGCTGCCTAACACGCTGAATTGCTCCAGCATTTTGTGTCTACCCTTGGCGACACCTCGACTACCCTAACTCACACAAATCTCCCCTATCTGAAGCTCACTCAGCAACAAACTACAAATATTTTTTTAAGCCCGCAGGCAAGGGAGGTGCCAAATGTAGCCAGTCAGTCAGTCCTCGTCGTTTTGTGAATCTCAAACAGAGCCCACACTCATTTCCCTACAGTTTAAAGGGCACGAGCACTATCCCCACAGACAGCAGAAACCATCACTTGCAGCACTCTGGTACAACTCCCTGAAGCTCTCATGATTGCAGAGACCGCAATTCCACCTGATGTTTCAAATATGAGTCATAATCATAGAGTGATACAGCGGGGAAATAGGCCCTTCAGCCAATCTTGCCCTCAACGGCCATAATTTCCCATCTACACTCATCCCATCTGCCCACGTTTGGCCCGCATTTCTCCAAACCTGTCCTATCCATATACATATCTAACCGTTTCTTACACGTTGGGATAGTCCCAGCCTCAACTAACCCAGTTCCATGTATCCACTGCCCTTTGCGTGAAAAGCTTACCCCCTCAGATTCCTATTAAATCTTATCGCCTCACCTTAATGAAGGTATGATGTTGTGGAAATTACAGAGACGTGGCTGCAAGAGGATCGGAGCAGGGAGCTGAATATTCAAGGTGATACGCTGTACCGGAAAGACAGACAGGTGGTCAGAGGGGTGGGGTAGCTCTGTTGGTAAGGAATTAAATTGGGTCTTTAGCGAGGGGTGACATAGGATCAGAAGATGTAGAGTCATTGTGGGTAGAGCTGAGAAAGCATAAAGGTAAAAATACCCTAATGGGAGTTATTTACAGCCCCCAAAGAGTAGCCAGGATATAGGCTACAAGTTATATCAGGAGACACAATCGGCATGTAAGAAAGAAAATGCTACAGTCGCCATGGAATATTTTAATATGCAGGTAAACTGGGAAAATCAGCTTCAGATACTGAACCCCAAGAAAGTGAATTTGTACATTGCCTCTGCGATGGATTCTTAGACCACCTGGCAGTGGAGTCTACCAGGGAAAAGGCAGTGTTGGATTTAATGTTGTGTAATGAACTGGATTTCATAAGGGAATTCACGTGAAAGGAACCAGTCGGAGGTAGCGACCATAATATGATAATACCTGCGATTTGATAGCCAGAAGATGAATTCGGATATGTCCGTATTACAGCTGTGCAAAGTGGACTACAGAGTCATCAGGGAGGAGGTGGCCAAAGTTGACTAGAAAGGGGTGATCATGGAACAGCAATGGCAGGAATTAACCATATAACATATAACCATATAATAATTACAGCACGGAAACAGGCCATCTCGGCCCTACAAGTCCATGCCGAACAATTTTTTTTTCCCCTTAGTCCCACCTGCCTGCACTCATACCATAACCCTCCATTCCCTTCTCATCCATATGCCTATCCAATTTATTTTTAAATGATACCAATGAACCTGCCTCCACCACTTCCACTGGGAGCTCATTCCACACCGCCACCACTCTCTGCGTAAAGAAGTTCCCCCTCATATTACCCCTAAACTTCTGTCCCTTAATTCTGAAGTCATGTCCTCTTGTTTGAATCTTCCCTATTCTCAAAGGGAAAATTTCTGGGAATAATCCGGAAGATGCAGGATCTTATCATTCAAACGATTCAGAAAGATTTGAGGTGGAGAAAGAGGCGCCCGTGGCTGACAATGGAAGTCAAGGACAGTATAAAATTAAAAGAGAAGAGGTGTAATATAGCAAAGATACGTGGAAAGCCAGAGTATTGTGAAGCTTTTAAATAACAACAGAAGGTAACTAAAAAGGCAACATGTGGAGATAAGGTGAACTACGAAGGGAAGTTAGCAAATAATATAAACCAAGACAGCAAGAATTTCTTCTGTTACACAAAGAGTATGAAAGAGGCAAGCGTGGACATTGGACCGCTAGAGAATGATGCAGGAGAAGTGATAATGGGGAATAAAGAAGTGGCAGAGGAGTTGAATAACATTTGTGCATCAGTCGAGAATATTAGAGAGTGAGGTGACTGTCACCGAGTGTAATCGGGGAACAGTGAGTGCGGTGTTACACAACTGGGTCGGTCTCTGAAAACGGTAGACTGGGATGTTACTGCCATGGAGAACGGAGTCTTCTATTGTGCCCATGCAATTTTTGATCCTTCGTACAGCTTAAGTGCTCGGATCTACAGTCTACTCGTATCTATTCAGCCTGTCTTTTATCCCATGCTTGCCCTTGTTGCTCTTCCAGGTAAGTCCCCGTCCAAATTCTCACGTAACAGCAGGTGAGAAGCGTCAGTGACGGGATACGGTATAAATGTCTGTAGCTCGGACAATCCATGACCTGACGCTTGAAGAAATATTCGACAGAGTAATGGGTAATGTGTTGATGCTGCTTGCCTGTTTGTGGGGACCAGAGGTTTATCATTATGAAGTTGAAATGATTTGAGTATAGGAGCAGGGAGATTCTACTGCAGTTGTTGTAGAGTGTCTTGGTGAGACCACACCTGGAGTATTGCGTACAGTTTTGGTCTCCTAATCTGAGGAAAGACATTCTTGCCATAGAGGGAGTACAGATAAGGTTCACCAGACTGATTCCTAGAATGGCAGGACTTTCATATGAAGAAAGAAAGGATAGACTCGGCTTGTACACGCTAAAATATAGAAGATTGAGGGGGGATCTTATAGAAACTTACAAAATTCTTAAGGGGTTGGACAGGCTAGATGCAGGCTAGATGCACCTATTTTCTATGTTTCTAAGAAGGGTCTCGACCCGGAACTTCACCTATTCCTTAGCTCCATAGATGCTGCCTGCCTCACCCGCTGAGTTTCTAGTGAAAGTGAAGGGGGCCATTCATACATGAGCACATTCACATTTTCTGCAAGTCCATCCAGGTGTGGACTCTTATATATCAGTGAGACCGTACGCAGCACTCCCGCTTTTGCATTATTATGGCTACCTAGTATTATGGTTATAAATGTATACCATTTCTTAATTCATGTTTTATCTGTGTGTGTGAGTCAAGCCTGTTAAGCTGCTAGCTGCAAGAATTTAATCGTTCTGTTAACGGTACATACGACAATTAAACACTCTTAACTCTCCAACAATTACTGTGGGGCATCAGCAGAAATACAACCCACCACATTCTACAATGTCATGGCTTAGCAGATTCCTCATTCTTCTCTTCTTTTCAGTCAAGCCAGCGGATTAAGACTGGTTCAATGAGGAGTGCAGAAGGGCAGCTTCAGGTATGTCCAAAAATGATGACAGCTCAGTGAATCGTCAATACCATGCATGATCCACAGTAAAAGCAGCACACGCAGGCAGCATCCCTGGAGAGAAGGAACGGGCCCCGTCCAAGGAAGGAGATGGCCGGAGGCCCACAACAGCCTAGAATGTGTCAGGATGTGTCATAAGAACGAGAGCGTGGACATTTAAAATGGCACTAAAATATGGCGCCTCTTGCATACAGACTATTTCTGTACACTTGCTAATCGAGGATCGGGGGTATGGCAATACTGTACAGGACGCTTTGTGTGAAAATTAATTTCTTCTGTCCGACAGAAGGAAAGGTTTTAAATTGAAGAAAACGACAAGGAACTAACGTGAAAATGTGTCTGCTCCGAAATATTCTCTTAAAGAAGCTTCTACTGAAAAATGCTGGAGAACTATCTCACTGGGTAAGAACAAATCACTGCATGCATCTTTCTTCAAACTGTAAGCTTTACTTGTTTTAATATGTAATGCATAATCCCCATTCAGAAAGAATGTGACTTGATTTGTATTTTACTGGCATCTTTAGGTAGCAGCTATCTAATTCATATTGCACATACCTGCTATGTTTAATTCTTTCAATAGGCGAAGACAATGAAACCATGCATCTTGTATTCATTGGAGTTTAGCTTGTATTCACTGGAGTTTAGAACGATGAGGGGAATCTTATAGAAACAGGGAATTCCATAAATTCACAACTCTCTGGGTGAAAAAGTTTTTTCTCTCCTCAGTCTTAAATGACCTCCCCTTTATTCTAAGGCTGTGGCCCCTGGTTCTGGACTCGCCCAATATTGGGGACATTTTTCCTGCATCTAGCTTGTGCAGTCTTTTTTATAATTTTATATGTTTCTATAAGATCCCCCTCATCCTTCTAAACTCCAGTGAATACAAGCCTAGTCTTTTCAATCTTTCCTCACATGACAGACCCGCCATCCCAGGGATCAATCTCATGAACCTACGCTGCACTGCCTCAATCACAAGGATGTCCTTCCTCAAATTAGACCAAAACTGTAAACAATACTCCAGATATGGTCTTACCAGAGCCCTATACAACTGCAAAAGAACCTCTTTACCCCTATACTGAAATCCTCTTGTTATGAAGGCCAACACTCCATTAGTTTTCTTCACTGCCTGCTGCACCTGCACGCCAACTTTCAATGACGGGTGTACAAGGACACCCAGGTCTCGCTGCACCTCCCCCTTGCCTAACCTAACCCCATTGAGATAATAATCTGCCCCCTTGTTTTTGCCGCCAAAGTGAATAACCTCACATTTATCTATATTATACTGCATCTGCCCATTCACTCAACCTGTCCAGGTCACCCTGCAACATCCTGAAATCCTCTTCACAGTTCACACTGCCACCCAGCTTTGTGTCATCTGCAAACTTTCTAGTTTTGCTCCTAATTCCCTCTTCCAAATCATTAATATATATGGTAAACAGTGTGGCCCCAACACCGAGCCTTGCGACACTCCACTCGCCACTGCCTGCCATTCTGAAAAGGACCCGTTCATTCCTACTCTTCGCTTCCGGTCTGCCAGCCAATTTTCTATCCATGTCAACACCCTACCCCCAATACCATGTGCTCTAATTTTAGTCACCAGTCTCCCATGTGGGACCTTGTCAAAGGCTTTCTGAAAGTCTAGATACACTACATCCACTAACACCCCTTCATCCATTTTACTTGCCTCAAAAAATTCAGAAAATTAGTCAAGCATGATTTCCTTTTCATAAATCCATGTCGATTTGGACTAATCCTTTTACTGCTCTCCAAATGCCCCATTATTACCTCTTTAATAATTGACTCCAGCATCTTTCCCACCATCGAAGTCAGGCTAATTGGTCTGTAATTCCCCGTTTTCTCTCTCGCTCCTTTCTTGAAAAGTGGGATAACATTAGCCATCATCCAATCCACAGGAACTGATCCTGAATCTATTGAACATTAGAAAATGATCACCAATGCGTCCACTATTTCTAGAGCCACCTCCCTGAGGACACTGGGATGCAGACCATCAGGTCCAGGGGATTTATCATCCTTCAGTCCCATTAGCCTACCCAATACTATTTCTCGCCTAATGAAAATTTATGTCAGTTCCTCTACCCCCTTAGAGAGCTAGCTCTCTCTAGTTTCATTGCATAGGCCTTGATGAGCGACTTGAATTCTAGAAATATAGCATTAGTGTAAAGTCAAATGCTGTTCATTCTAGGTTATTAATTGTGACATGAAAACAGCATGAAAGTAAAAGTTGCAAGTACTTTTTGGCTTTTTGCAATCTTGCACATAACATATGGTACAAGAATATTACCAGGAATGTTCAGTGCCATGTTAAATCATGATATGTGTATTAATATC
>JAWMAR010000230.1:2581465-2631465 GCA_036785375.1 Leucoraja ocellata
TAAATTGCTTGACATATGACAATAAATACACTTGACTCTTGACAGGTACATGGATAGGATAGGTATGGAGAGATGTGGAGCAAATGCAGGCAGGAGGACCTAGTGTAGATTGGGCATCTTGGTCAACGTGGGCAAGACAAAATGTGCAGGAACAGCAGATGCAGGATGACACAGAAGATAGACACAAAATGCTGGAGAAACTCAGCGGGACAGGCAGATTACAACAACGATATGAATATTGATTTCTCCAACTTCAAGTAACCCTTGCCTTCCCTCTCTCTCCACCAATCCCAACCCTAGTTAGAAACATAGAAAATAGGTGCAGTAGTAGGCCATTCGGCCCATCGAGCCTGCGCCACAATTCAATATGATCATGGTTGATCATCCAACTCGGTATCCCATCCCTGCCTTCTCTCCATACCCCCTGATCCCTTTAGCCACAAGGGCCACATCTAACTCCCTCTTAAATATAGCAAATGAACTGGCCTCAACCACCTTCTGTGTCAGAGAATTCCACAGATTCACCACTCTCTGTGTAAAAAATGATTTTCTCATCTCGGTCCTAACAAACATCCCTCTTATCCTTAAACTGTGACACCTAGTTCTGCACTTCCCCAATATCAGGAATAATATTCCTGCATCTAGCCTGTCCAACCTCTTAAGAATTTTGTAAGTTTCTATAAGATCCCACCTTAATCTTCTGAATTCTAGAGTCTATCCAGTCTTTCTTCATATGAAAGTCCTGCCATCCCACGAATCAGTCTGGTGAACCTTCTCTGTACTCCCTCTATGGCAAGAATGTCTTTCCTCAGATTAGGAGACCAAAACCGTACACAATACTCCAGGTGTGGTCTCACCAAGACCCTGTACAACTGCAATAGAACCTCCCAGCTCTTATACTCAAATCCTTTTGCTATGAATGCTAACATACCATTTGCTTTCTTCACTACCTGCTGAACCTGCATTCCTACTTTCAATGACACCATGACACCCATGTCTCGTTGCATCTCACCTTTTCCTAATCAGCCACCATTCTCCAACTAGCTTCATTGTCCTGTGAAACGTCATCTATCCATATTCTTCACAGATGCTGCCTGACTCGCTGAGTTACTCCAGTACTCCGTGAAACGTCACCTACCCATGTTCTCCACAGATGCTGCCTGACCCGCTAAGTTACTCCAGCACTCCGAGGAATGTCATCTATCCATGTTATAACCAATATAACCATATAACAATTACAGCACGGAAACAGGCCATCTCGGCCCTTCTAGTCCGTGCCGAACACTTATTTTCCCCTAGTCCCATCTACCTGCACTCATACCATAACCCTCCATTCCTTTCCCATCAATATGCCTATCCAATTTATTTTTAAATGATAAAATTGAACCTGCCTCCACCACTTCCACTGGAAGTTCATACCACACTGCTACCACTCTCTGAGTAAAGAAGTTCCCCCTCATGTCACCCCTAAACTTATGTTCCTTAATTCTCAAGTCATGTCCTCTTGTTTGAATCTTCCCTACTCTCAATGGGAAAAGCTTGTCCACGTCAACTCTGTCTATCCCTCTCATCATTTTAAAGACCTCTATCAAGTCCCCCCTTAACCTTCTGCGCTCCAAAGAATAAAGACCTTTGTTCGACCTTTCTCTGTAACTTAGTTGCTGAAACCCAGGCAACATTCTAGGAAATTTCCTCTGTACTCTCTATTTTGTTGACATCCTTCCTATAATTAGCCAACCAAAATTGTACACCATACTCCAGAATTGGCCTCACCAATGCCTTGTACAATTTTAACATTACATTCCAGCTTCTATACTCAATGCTCTGATTTATGAAGGCCAGCACACCAAAAGCTTTCTTTACCACCCCATCTACATGAGATTCCACTTTCAGGGAATTGTGCACAGTTATTCCCAGATCCCTCTGTTCACCTGTATTCCTCAATTCACCACCATTTACCATGTACGTCCTATTTTGATTTGTCCTGCCAAGATGTAGCACCTCACACTTATCAGCATTAAACTCCATCTGCCATCTTTCAGTCCACACAGCCGGCCTAAATCTCTCTGTAGACTTTGAAAATCTACTTCATTATCCAAACACCCACCTATCTTAGTATCGTCTGCATACTTACTAAACCAATTTACCACACTATCATCCAGATCATTGATGTACATGATAAACAACAGTGGACCCAACACAGATCCCAGTGGCACCCCACTAGTCACTGGCCTCCAACCTGACAAACAGCCATCCACCATTACTCTCTGGCATCTCCCATTCAGCCACTGTTGAATCCATTTTGCTACTCCACCATTAATACCCAACAATTGAACCTACTTAACCAACCTTCCACGAGGAACCTTGTTAAAGGCCTTACTGAAGTCCATATGTACAACATCCACAGCTTTACCCTCATCATTGTTCCGAGTTACCTTTTCAAATAATTCAAGATTAGTCAAACATGACCTTCCAGGCACAAATCCATGTTGACTGTTCCTAATCAGATCCTGTTGATCCAGATGCTTATATATATATTATCTCTAAGTATACTTTCCATTAATTTGTCCACCACTGACGTCAAACTAACCGGTCTATAATTGCTAGGTTTACTCTCAGAACCCTTTTTAAACAATGGAACAACATGCGCAGTACGCCAATCCTCCAGCACTATTCCCGTTTCTAATGACATTTGAAATATTTCTGTCATAGCCCCTGTATTTCTACACTAACTTCCCTCAAGACTTATCCACTTTAATATTTTTTGTAAGTGTCAGTACTTCCTCTTCTTTTAATCTCATAGTTTCCATAGCTATTCTACTTGTTTCCCTTACATCACATAATTCAATAACTTTCTCTAGAGATGTTCTCCAGAGATGCTCCCTAACATTTGTCGTTTCAGGTCAGGACCCTTCCGGTTTGAGTGGGCCAGTGGAATAGAGAAGCCAAGACAGTTGTTGCACCAACAGTGGATATAAAAAGGTCCAGAGAAGGTAGAAGGCTGGGTAGGGGGAGAGTCGGGGGGGGGGGGGGGGGGGGGAGTAATGTTGAAGACTGGAGACAGGATTGTCACTGGATGGATAGGATTCTCTCCCATAAAGAAAAGCTCAGAGGTGGCAGTAGAGCCCTATGTTCCCAATGTAGGGGGTCCAGAACCAGGAGGTCGCAGTTTAAGAATAAGACCCGCTGAGTTACTCCACCTTTTATCTTGGTCTATTAACGGATTCAAATCTACCTTAGATCTCCTTTTATCATCCTGCTTGGCACTTTCCACCGGCATTTTTGATACAGGTTCCATTGTTTCTAAATACGTAGAGTGAATTTTAAAGCTCTGATCTGTTCAATATCTCGCAAACAGTGAACCCACTTCAAGTTGATGGATGGGATGGAGCCCGTCCGTCTCTCATGGTTACGGATGCAGTTCAATGTGATGTCACCGGCCAGGCACATTATGAGGTCACCTCTGATTATGATGGTTTACAAAGTTGCGATCTTATGAATGGAAGCCCGGCCCAGAAGGGAATAAACCACTTCACCATATGACCACAGGTCACAGTGGTTACAACCAACTGGACTCAAGTGTTAGATACAAGGAACTCAGTTCAATTGAGTTTATTGTCACGTGTACAGAGAAATGCTTTTTGTCGCGTGTTAAAAAACAGTTAGCAGAAAGACAATGCATGATTACAGTCGAGCCATTTACAATGTATAGATAGATACATGGTAAGGGAATAACGTTTAGTGCAAGGTAAAGCCAGCAAGGATAGTCCGAGGGTCACCAATGAGGTAGATAGTAGTTCAGAACTGCTCTCTGGTTGTGGTAGGATGATTCAGTTGCCTGATAACAGCTGGGAAGAAACTGTCCCTGAATCTGGAGGTGGGCGTTTTCACACTCCTGTGCCTTTCCTAATTTGCAGAAGGACATTCTTACTATTGAGGGAGTGCAGCGTATGTTCACCAGGTCAATATCCGGGGTGACGGGACTTACGTATGATGAAAGAATGGGTCGACTGGGATTGAATTCGCTGGAAATTTAGAAGGATGAGAGGGCATCTTATGAAAACATATAACATTCTTAAAGGAGTTAAGGCTAGATGCAGGAACAATGTTCCCGATGTTGGGGGAATCCAGAGCCAGGGGTCACAGTTTAATAATAACGGGTTAGGCCATTTAGGACTCGGAAGAGGGAAACATTTTCACGCAGAAAATCTGTAGAATTCTCTCCCACAGAAGGCAGTGGAGGCCAATTCACTGGATGTTTTCAAGTGAGTGTTGGATGTGGCTCTTTGGCTAACAGAATCAAGGGATATGGGGAGATAGCAGGAATGGGGTATTGATTTTGGATGATCAGCCAAAATCATATTGAAAGGCGATGCTGGCTCAAAGGGCCGAATGGACTACTCCTGCACCTATTTTCTATGTTTCTACGTCATGGTGAGTCCAGCAGTCGCTGACGTCTGGTCCTGAAGACGGGGACTGAACCAAAACGTTACCCACTCATGTTCTCCAGAGATGCTGCTCAACCCGCTGAGTTACTCCAGCATAAACAATATTAAATCTCAAGTGTTTTCATTTTGAGATACAGTGTGGCCCACCGAGTCCATGCCGACCAGTATTCACCTCGACACCCACACACCTACACACTGGGGATTTTTACCAAAGCCAATTAACCTACAAACCTGCACGTCTTTGGAGTGTGGGAGGAAACAGGAGCACCCGTAGAAAACCCACGCGGGTCACGGGGAGAACATACAAACTCTGTACAGACAGCACCTGGGTCTCCGGCGCTGTGAGGCAGCAACTCTACCGCTGAGCCACACTGCCATGTTCGGGAAAAATACTTAAAAAGCAGCAGAATATTTTTGACATTTGCCAAATGAGAGTTATCTATAGTCAAAGTGTGTGTAGTTTGTTCCTGGCACGAAAATAATTCTGCTTTATCAGTTTCACACTTAACTCTATAAACCTAAAGACTCCATTGTTGGAATGCAATTCAATCTTTGACAAATCTGAACACCTTAACAGACAGATATAAAGCACACAGAGGGATTACTGGAGTACATTTCCCCTTTGTAGTCCCTGAGAAATCAGTGGCTGTGGCAGAGAGTTGTTCTGATTTTTTAAGCCATGCCAATCCAGATATGATTGAATGACGGAGAGGACTTGATGTGCCAAATGGAGAAGGAACATCTCATTGGGTTTTAAAGTTTGCAGAGGGCTAACATATAACTTCCTTAGCATCAAGTGAATTGATCGGCAAGCCCCAACTGGAGAACATTGCGGAGAAGCCCTGCTATGCGGAGAGAAATCTCGGGGGATAAATACCCGCAATGGAAGCCTTTCCTCAAGGATCACAGAGGGAATCCCAGCAGTAACAAACTACACCACGAGACCAGACCAGGCTTGGGAAGAGCTTTGCCCCAGCAGCAGATGGTTTAAAAAGGACCTGCAGGTAAATTCCTTTGTCAAATGTCGTTTTATGCTATTTTGTGAGAATATGTTACAGGAATGGACCACATCCAGACTGACTGCGGAGAACCATGGAATTGTGGGCAGTCAGCAGCGGTAGACTGCACCTGGATCGCTATTGATCAGCAGTCTCTGACCTGGCACCAGCACAGTCGGAATCGACACCACAGACAGGTGGGAAGGCCAAGCAGAAGTCGGACAGGCCGAAGACTCGGGCAAGTCGGGCTGTGAAGACTCACCGCCGGCAGGAGCAACTGTGATCGCATATCCCGCATGGAGCGGTTGATGGAGAAGCTTCAATGAGACATGCTCCGGTATGTGGAGTTTAGTCACCATGGACGTCCAAGGCAGCACCTTATTGAGGGCTGCATAATGCATCTCCCTCGACAGAGGGGAGCATTAGGAGTCACTTCTGGGCTGACTCTGAAGACAGGGGTTTGGCTGAAAATACTACAAGTGTGCAGGGGGTGCAGGAACAACACAATCAGCAGCAGGAGCTCGATGAGGGCCATCAAGCTCAGGAAGGCCACATCATCACAAAAGACCTCACATCTCCGTCGGCAGCACCCCTATGCACCTACCAGCAAACCACGATGCATTGAAGCTGGTGAAAGCTTGAAGGCCGTACAACCATAACAAAGGTCTTTATTAGGCCATAGACCAGAACAGCCGATTCGGTCCGCAATAACCAAGCTGACCTCCCGGTGGCTCAGCACTTCAACTCCCCCTCCCACTCCGTCTCCGACCTCTCTGTCCTGGGTCTCCTCCATGGCCACAGAGAGCAGCACCGGAAACTGGAGGAACAGCACCTCATATTCTGTGCGGGGAGTCTGCATCCTTGGGGCATGAACATCGAATTCTCCCAATTTTGTTAGTCCTTGCTGTCTCCTCCCCTTCCTCAGTCCCCCTGCTGTCTCCTCCCATCACCCAGCCTTCGGGCTCCTCCTCCTTTTTCCTTTCTTGACCCACCCCTGATCAGTCTGAAGAAGGGTTTCTGCCTGAAACGTTGCCTATTTCCTTCGCTCCATAGATGAGTACAGCACTACGGGTCCAGTCATTGCTACACCGGATAGAATGATCATATCTGTGGGCTATAATAACATGTTTTGTTTATGAATAGTCAAGCAGAGTAGACAGGGACACAGACCAAACTAGATGTTGCAATTTCCAATGGACCTTGGGTTGCGTGTGAACATGCATCTACACCAGTATGTCAAGGTCCCTAAGAGCCTCATAGACTCTGAAGAGCATATTGTTAGTTACATAAAACCTCGTTAGAAGGAATTACTACAAATCTTCTCCAGACGGTTAAATGGGTCTGGCATATACAGGAGTGTACATTGAAATTGAGTCCCACTCTACCAGGACCGCTATACCTCAGCAGCAGACTTATGGATCACATCCTAGCTGCTGCAGGATGGTCAAACTATTAATCTGTAGATTTATTGTTAGATCGGGGGTATTTGCCAACTCTATATTAGTTCATACTTCCTCCAGGCAACTCGTTTCCACGGCATGAAATCACAGAGCTTTAAAATCTTCACGTAGTTACTCACATGACTCCGAAGTAAAATAGTAAGATTAAACGAAAACTTTTTTTTATGAGGAGTAACGTTGAGGGATTACGTGCCCTCCACGCCCACCGTCGATCATAAAGTTCAAGTGGTATCCTATTTCTCTAATCTTACTATGTTCAATTCATTTACTGTTATCTGTGATTTCACACCGCTGCTTTGAAGATTGACACGCATGCATCCTGGCGGGTTCTTCACCTAATCACTCAACGTTACTCCTCATCAAATAAAGATCAAACTTCAAACTGTTACGTTCTAGTTTAATCTTACTATTCTCTGCCACAGAAGGTAGTTGAGGCCAGTTCATTGTCTATATTTAAGAGGGAGTTAGATGTGGTCCTTGTGGCTGAAGGGATCAGGGGGTATGGAGAGAAGGCAGGTACAGAATACCGAGTTGGATGATCAGACATGATCATATTGAATGGTGGTGCAGGCTTGAAGGGCCGAATGGCTTCTACTCCTGCACCTATTTTCTATGTTTCTATGTTTCTCACTCTTGCTGCTGAATGCACACATCCTCTCATTACCTTAGCTGGGAGTTTCGGACTGATGATGTGTCTACGTCCGTTTTCTCGGGTGATCAAGTTTCCCTCGACTTACCATAAGGCATATAATACAATGGTCTGTTCTATCCACCATGTCTGTGTGGAAAATATATCTCTCTGAACCTCATTTCAACTTCATGGCACCTGTGCCAGTGAGGTAGTGTGTGGCGGGGGTGGGGTTGTGTGTGTGTTTGTGTGTGGGGGGAGGCGGGAGGGGGGGTGTAATGGGTACGGGCGTGTGGTGGCTGTGGCATTGTGTGTGGGTGTGTGTGTGTGTGTGTGTGTGTGTGTGTGTGTGTGTGTGTGGGTGTTTATGTGTGTGTGTGTGCGCGTGCGTGTGTGGGTGTTTATGTGTGTGTGTGTGTGTGCGCATGTGTATGTGTGCGCGTGTGTGGGTGTGTGGGTGTGTGGGTGTGTGCGTGCATGTGTATGCGTGCGTATGTGTGTGCGCATCTGTGTATGCGCGTGCGTGTGGGTGGGCGTGTGAACTTCAGCAGCTGTGGAAGAACTGATAGCATAATATAAATAACGAGACACATAGATAGGTCACACAGTCAAAACTTTTTCCAGAGTGTAAATGTCAAGATCTAGAGACCTTTTAGCTTTAAAGTGAGGTCGGGTTTAAAGGAGATATGCAGGTGAGGTATTTGCACAAACTCGCCAGCTCACACATACCACAACCCCAGCCCACACACACCCCACACCACACACACTCACTTCACACACACATAATCCCACATACATGCCCTCCATCACACACATATACCTATTCCACCCCACACACACACACACACACACACACACACACACACACACACACACACACACACACACACACACACACACACACACACAATCTGTCTACTCATGTTTCCACTGTCAGGCAGCTATAGACCTGGACCCAAGGATGCTGGAGCATCTCAACCCATCAAGCAGCATCTCTGGAACAAATTGATATGGTGCTCTACCCGAAACCTGACATATCCATTTTCACCAGAGATGCTGCCTAACACGCTGAATTGCTCCAGCATTTTGTGTCTACCCTTGGCGACACCTCGACTACCCTAACTCACACAAATCTCCCCTATCTGAAGCTCACTCAGCAACAAACTACAAATATTTTTTTAAGCCCGCAGGCAAGGGAGGTGCCAAATGTAGCCAGTCAGTCAGTCCTCGTCGTTTTGTGAACCTCAAACAGAGCCCACACTCATTTCCCTCCAGTTTAAAGGGCACGAGCACTATCCCCACAGACAGCAGAAACCATCTCTTGCAGCACTCTGGTACAACTCCCTGAAGCTCTCATGATTGCAGAGACCGCAATTCCACCTGATGTTTCAAATATGAGTCATAATCATAGAGTGATACAGCGGGGAAATAGGCCCTTCAGCCAATCTTGCCCTCAACGGCCATAATTTCCCATCTACACTCATCCCATCTGCCCACGTTTGGCCCGCATTTCTCCAAACCTGTCCTATCCATATACATATCTAACCGTTTCTTACACGTTGGGATAGTCCCAGCCTCAACTAACCCAGTTCCATGTATCCACTGCCCTTTGCGTGAAAAGCTTACCCCCTCAGATTCCTATTAAATCTTATCGCCTCACCTTAATGAAGGTATGATGTTGTGGAAATTACAGAGACGTGGCTGCAAGAGGATCGGAGCAGGGACCTGAATATTCAAGGTGATACGCTGTACCGGAAAGACAGACAGGTGGTCAGAGGGGTGGGGTAGCTCTGTTGGTAAGGAATTAAATGGGGTCTTTAGCGAGGGGTGACATAGGATCAGAAGATGTAGAGTCATTGTGGGTAGAGCTGAGAAAGCATAAAGGTAAAAATACCCTAATGGGAGTTATTTACAGCCCCCAAAGAGTAGCCAGGATATAGGCTACAAGTTATATCAGGAGACACAATCGGCATGTAAGAAAGAAAATGCTACAGTCGTCATGGAATATTTTAATATGCAGGTAAACTGGGAAAATCAGCTTCAGATACTGAACCCCAAGAAAGTGAATTTGTACATTGCCTCTGCGATGGATTCTTAGAGCACCTGGCAGTGGAGTCTACCAGGGAAAAGGCAGTGTTGGATTTAATGTTGTGTAATGAACTGGATTTCATAAGGGAATTCACGGTAAAGGAACCAGTCGGAGGTAGCGACCATAATATGATAATGCCTGCGATTTGATAGCCAGAAGATGAATTTGGATATGTTCGTATTACAGCTGTGCAAAGTGGACTACAGAGTCATCAGGGAGGAGGTGGCCAAAGTTGACTAGAAAGGGGTGATCATGGAACAGCAATGGCAGGAATTAACCATATAACATATAACCATATAACAATTACAGCATGGAAACAGGCCATCTCGACCCTACAAGTCCATGCCGAACAATTTTTTTTTCCCCTTAGTCCCACCTGCCTGCACTCATACCATAACCCTCCATTCCCTTCTCATCCATATGCCCATCCAATTTATTTTTAAATTATACCAATGAACCTGCCTCCACCACTTCCACTGGGAGCTCATTCCACACCGCCACCACTCTCTGCGTAAAGAAGTTCCCCCTCATATTACCCCTAAACTTCTGTCCCTTAATTCTGAAGTCATGTCCTCTTGTTTGAATCTTCCCTATTCTCAAAGGGAAAATTTCTGGGAATAATCCGGAAGATGCAGGATCTTTTCATTCAAACGATTCAGAAAGATTTGAGGTGGAGAAAGAGGCGCCCGTGGCTGACAATGGAAGTCAAGGACAGTATAAAATTAAAAGAGAAGAGGTGTAACATAGCAAAGATACGTGGAAAGCCAGAGTATTGTGAAGCGTTTAAATAACAACAGAAGGTAACTAAAAAGGCAACATGTGGAGATAAGGTGAACTACGAAGGGAAGTTAGCAAATAATATAAACCAAGACAGCAAGAATTTCTTCTGTTACACAAAGAGTATGAAAGAGGCAAGCGTGGACATTGGACCGCTAGAGAATGATGCAGGAGAAGTGATAATGGGGAATAAAGAAGTGGCAGAGGAGTTGAATAACATTTGTGCATCAGTCGAGAATATTAGAGAGTGAGGTGACTGTCACCGAGTGTAATCGGGGAACAGTGAGTGCGGTGTTACACAACTGGGTCGGTCTCTGAAAACGGTAGACTGGGATGTTACTGCCATGGAGAACGGAGTCTTCTATTGTGCCCATGCAATTTTTGATCCTTCGTACAGTTTAAGTGCTCGGATCTACAGTCTACTCGTATCTATTCAGCCTGTCTTTTATCCCATGCTTGCCCTTGTTGCTCTTCCAGGTAAGTCCCCGTCCAAATTCTCACGTAACAGCAGGTGAGAAGCGTCAGTGACGGGATACGGTATAAATGTCTGTAGCTCGGACAATCCATGACCTGACGCTTGAAGAAATATTCGACAGAGTAATGGGTAATGTGTTGATGCTGCTTGCCTGTTTGTGGGGACCAGAGGTTTATCATTATGAAGTTGAAATGATTTGAGTATAGGAGCAGGGAGATTCTACTGCAGTTGTTGTAGAGTGTCTTGGTGAGACCACACCTGGAGTATTGCGTACAGTTTTGGTCTCCTAATCTGAGGAAATACATTCTTGCCATAGAGGGAGTACAGATAAGGTTCACCAGACTGATTCCTAGAATGGCAGGACTTTCATATGAAGAAAGAAAGGATAGACTCGGCTTGTACACGCTAAAATATAGAAGATTGAGGGGGGATCTTATAGAAACTTACAAAATTCTTAAGGGGTTGGACAGGCTAGATGCAGGCTAGATGCACCGATTTTCTATGTTTCTAAGAAGGGTCTCGACCCGGAACTTCACCTATTCCTTAGCTCCATAGATGCTGCCTGCCTCACCCGCTGAGTTTCTAGTGAAAGTGAAGGGGGCCATTCATACATGAGCACATTCACATTTTCTGCAAGTCCATCCAGGTGTGGACTCTTATATATCAGTGAGACCGTGCGCAGGACTCCCGCTTTTGCATTATTATGGCTACCTAGTATTATGGTTATAAATGTATACCATTTTTTAATTCATGTTTTATCTGTGTGTGTGAGTCAAGCCTGTTAAGCTGCTAGCTGCAAGAATTTAATCGTTCTGTTAACGGTACATACGACAATTAAACACTCTTAACTCTCCAACAATTACTGTGGGGCATCAGCAGAAATACAACCCACCACATTCTACAATGTCATGGCTTAGCAGATTCCTCATTCTTCTCTTCTTTTCAGTCAAGCCAGCGGATTAAGACTGGTTCAATGAGGAGTGCAGAAGGGCAGCTTCAAGTATGTCCAAAAATGATGACAGCTCAATGAATCGTCAATACCATGCATGATCCACAGTAAAAGCAGCACACGCAGGCAGCATCCCTGGAGAGAAGGAACGGGCCCCGTCCAAGGAAGGAGATGGCTGGAGGCCCACAACAGCCTAGAATGTGTCAGGATGTGTCATAAGAACGAGAGCGTGGACATTGAAAATGGCACTAAAATATGGCGCCTCTTGCATACAGACTATTTCTGTACACTTGCTAATCGAGGATCAGGGGTATGGCAATACTGTACAGGACGCTTTGTGTGAAAATTAATTTCTTCTGTCCGACAGAAGGAAAGGTTTTAAATTGAAGAAAACAACAAGGAACTAACGTGAAAACGTGTCTGCTCCGAAATATTCTCTTAAAGAAGCTTCTACTGAAAAATGCTGGAGAACTATGTCACTGGGTAAGAACAAATCACTGCATGCATCTTTCTTCAAACTGTAAGCTTTACTTGTTTTAATATGTAATGCATAATCCCCATTCAGAAACAATGTGACTTGATTTGTATTTTACTGGCATCTTTAGGTAGCAGCTATCTAATTCATATTGCACATACCTGCTATGTTTAATTCTTTCAATAGACGAAGACAATGAAACCATGCATCTTGTATTCATTGGAGTTTAGCTTGTATTCACTGGAGTTTAGAACGATGAGGGGGATCTTATAGAAACAGGGAATTCCATAAATTCACAACTCTCTGGGTGAAAAAGTTTTTTCTCTCCTCAGTCTTAAATGACCTCCCCTTTATTCTAAGGCTGTGGCCCCTGGTTCTGGACTCGCCCAATATTGGGGACATTTTTCCTGCATCTAGCTTGTGCAGTCTTTTTTATAATTTTATATAAGATCCCCCTCATCCTTCTAAACTCCAGTGAATACAAGCCTAGTCTTTTCAATCTTTCCTCACATGACAGACCCGCCATCCCAGGGATCAATCTCGTGAACCTACGCTGCACTGCCTCAATCACAAGGATGTCCTTCCTCAAATTAGACCAAAACTGTACACAATACTCCAGATATGGTCTTACCAGAGCCCTATACAACTGCAAAAGAACCTCTTTACCCCTATACTGAAATCCTCTTGTTATGAAGGCCAACACTCCATTAGTTTTCTTCACTGCCTGCTGCACCTGCACGCCAACTTTCAATGACGGGTGTACAAGGACGCCCAGGTCTCGCTGCACCTCCCCCTTGCCTAATCTAACCCCATTGAGATAATAATCTGCCCCCTTGTTTTTGCCGCCAAAGTGAATAACCTCACATTTATCTATATTATACTGCATCTGCCCATTCACTCAACCTGTCCAGGTCACCCTGCAACATCCTGAAATCCTCTTCACAGTTCACACTGCCACCCAGCTTTGTGTCATCTGCAAACTTTCTAGTTTTGCTCCTAATTCCCTCTTCCAAATCATTAATATAAATGGTAAACAGTGTGGCCCCAACACCGAGCCTTGCGACACTCCACTCGCCACTGCCTGCCATTCTGAAAAGGACCCGTTCATTCCTACTCTTCGCTTCCGGTCTGCCAGCCAATTTTCTATCCATGTCAACACCCTACCCCCAATACCATGTGCTCTAATTTTAGTCATGAGTCTCCCATGTGGGACCTTGTCAAAGGCTTTCTGAAAGTCTAGATACACTACATCCACTAACACCCCCTTCATCCATTTTACTTGCCTCAAAAAATTCAGAAAATTAGTCAAGCATGATTTCCTTTTCATAAATCCATGTCGACTTGGACTAATCCTTTTACTGCTCTCCAAATGCCCCATTATTACCTCTTTAATAATTGACTCCAGCATCTTTCCCACCATCGAAGTCAGGCTAACTGGTCTGTAATTCCCTGTTTTCTCTCTCGCTCCTTTCTTGAAAAGTGGGATAACATTAGCCATCATCCAATCCACAGGAACTGATCCTGAATCTATTGAACATTAGAAAATGATCACCAATGCGTCCACTAGAGCCACCTCCCTGAGGACACTGGGATGCAGACCATCAGGTCCAGGGGATTTATCATCCTTCAGTCCCATTAGCCTACCCAATACTATTTCTCGCCTAATGAAAATTTATGTCAGTTCCTCTACCCCCTTAGAGAGCTAGCTCTCTCTAGTTTCATTGCATAGGCCTTGATGAGCGACTTGAATTCTAGAAATATAGCATTAGTGTAAAGTCAAATGCTGTTCATTCTAGGTTATTAATTGTGACATGAAAACAGCATGAAAGTAAAAGTTGCAAGTACTTTTTGGCTTTTTGCAATCTTGCACATAACATATGGTACAAGAATATTACCAGGAATGTTCAGTGCCATGTTAAATCATGATATGTGTATTAATATCCTCAATGTTGCTTCTTACTTTATATGGTGAACATTTACAAAAATAATGCCAATCTACTCATCATCCAGCTTGACTAGGTAAAATAAGCTGCAGGTCTTAAGTTGTAACTTCTTAATGAAAAATGGTATAACCTAATGTTTTATTATCCATCTGAAAAAGAAGTGGGAGGAGACAAAGCCTAGCAAGTTAGAGGTGGATACAGGCAAGGAGGTTTTATTGGCGGATGAGAGGATAAACACTGGAAATAAAAAAGAGACAAAGCTGTCAGATAATGAGAGAAAATGAGTGAAATACAATGCAGAAGGAGGGAGATAATGGGCTTATATTCACTGGAATGTCGACCATTCTATTCCTTCCTCCGGTTCTGGGGGGGGGGGGGGGGGGGATCCTGTGGCGTTAGCTAATACACGGGTCACTTATGGTCGAACTCTCGTCACTAGGTACGAGGGCTGGTACATGACGTCATGGGCTAGAGGGAGTGTCCTGCTACTTCAGGTTATCTCACCTTGAGACCTTAGCGGTCAACAGGTAGCTGAGGCCCAGAGAACAGCCTCGCTCAGCTACAGCAGCAATGATAATATAGTTAGCGCACCAACCTAATGTGGAGAACCTGAATAAACGACTGTTTGAACCTGCCTGACGTCTGGCCTTATTCACTACGTTTGGTGCCGCTACAGGGGTAACTTTATCACACAAAGGGTGATGGAACGAGCTGCCAGAAAAGGTAGTTGTGACTGGGACTTTCCCAACATTTAAGAAACAGTTAGACAGGTACATGGATAGGACTGGTTTGGAGGGATATGGACCAATCACAGGCAGGTGGGACTAATGCTGGGACATGTTGGCTGGTGTGAGCAAGCTGGGCAGAAGGGCCTGCTTCCACACTGTATCACTCTATAATCTTTAGAAAATTAAATAGTTCATGTCCAGCATTCAGCTGAATCTGGACGACATTCAGCGCAGACAAAACAGTGGCAAGTAACATTCATACACAGAAGAATCAAAGATCAGCTCCAAAAATGGAGAATCGAACCGCATACAGATGATGTTGAATCACATTAGCATTGCCAAGTCACACCAACATTCTGGGGTGGTTACTGGCCAGAACTCAACTAGATCAAACACAATGACTGTGGCTACAAGAGGGTCAGGGATTGTAGTAACCCATCTACTCATGTCCCGAAGTTTGCAACCAGATGCAAGGCAGGAGCTTGATAGCATTCTATCCATTTACATCAATTAATGCATCTCCAACAGCATTCCCATAGATGAGATCATTATTCAAAGCAGCCCACCTGTTTTGCATTCCACTGAAACAAGCTAGATATTCTTTCCCACACCTCCATTGTGCTAGGACTGGCTTTTATAACTGATTTGCAGGACAAGAAGTCAACAGGACATTATCACATGTACTACGAGGCAGGTGCTCTGTCTTTTGTGAGACGATGACGGGAGCCAAGAGGCCATCTCCACTTAAAGACTCATCCCTACAGCAATGATGCCTTTCGAAGTACGCTCCAGTGCACAAGTATGTAGGTAAAGTGTGGCACCCAGGGAAGACTTTGTTCTTAAAAGCAAATAGCATGGAGGAATGATTTGTAAGAACCAATAAACAATAGTGAAAATACCACAGCTGAGAAAGGTGGGTATAGGATCAGGAACATTCAGGAGTTAATAAACAAAACTAAAGGTGTATTAAAATGATGATCACTTGTAGTTGAGTTTCTGTTCCGATTGGGAGGATTAATTATGACAGTAACATGAATTAACTAATTTCTCCACCAACAATTCAATCACTATTGTCATAAGCAATTTACCAGATATGATAGTTCCCTACCTCCCAGTTCGGACCCAAGCCAGACTATCGGTACCGACTGGATATCTACCGGCATACACAACAATTTTCTAACGGGGCACTGAGCTCTACCCTGGCCGCGATGCGCCGGCACCAGCAGGGCCTCGCATTGACTCTCCCGAAACTTCGGGCCTCACTCACCCAGACCTGCAACGGACCCCAACTATACTTCATCCGCCGGAAGATCCACTTCTTCAATCAACGATTCCTAGCCCACCTTAACTCCACCAAGGACCTGAAATTAGCCCGCCTCCAGGCCGCTCCCGCCGCCGACACTCGACCGCCCGCAGGCTCCGGCCCGCGCCGCCTGCCTGAGTCCAACGACGCCATCTTGGCCAAGATGAGTGCCTCCAGTACTCACCAGGACACCGCCTTCGCTGACCTCCACATCGATGTTGCCACCGATCTTCACCTGCCCACTGATGACGCCCAGCCTCGCCGCTTCAATGGTAACTCGGACTTTCTCCCCCTCACCGATTCCTCCGACTATCGCCACCATAACGCGACTGCCGAACCTCGCCTCCCCCACGGGGCCCCCTAACCTCATCGCCGCACCGGGCCCATCCAGCATTCCCGCTGCACTGGGCTCGCCGAATATCACAACCGCAACGTACTCTCCCCCCAAACGTACTGCCATCGACTCACTCCGCAACAACCCAGACTGGGTTATCAAACCTGCCGACAAGGGAGGTGCCGTGGTAGTCTGGCGTGTCGATCTCTACAAAGCCGAGGCCACGCGCCAACTCTCGGACACCTCCTCCTACTTACCCCTGGACCAGGACCCCACTGACGAGCACCAGGCCACTATCGCTAGCACCATCACCGACTTAATTATGTTAGCTTTCATAGCGAAAGGATTTGAGTATTTGAGCAGGGAGGTTCTACTGCAGTTGTACAGGGTCTTGGTGAGACCACAACTGGAGTATTGCGTACAGTTTTGGTCTCCAAATCTGACGAAGGACATTATTGCCATAGAGGGAGTGCAGAGAAGGTTCACCAGACTGATTCCTGGGATGTCAGGACTGTCTTATGAAGAAAGACTGGATAGACTTGGTTTATACTCTCTAGAATTTAGGAGATTGAGAGGGGATCTTATAGAAACTTACAAAATTCTTAAGGGGTTGGACAGGCTAGATGCAGGAAGATTGCTCCCGATGTTGGGGAAGTCCAGGACAAGGGTTCACAGCTTAAGGATAAGGGGGAAATCCTTTAAAAACCGAGATGAGAAGAACCTTTTTCACACAAAGAGTGGTGAATCTCTGGAACTCTCTGCCGCAGAGGGTAGTCGAGGCCAGTTCATTGGCTATATTTAAGAGGGAGTTAGATGTGGCCGTTGTGGCTAAGGGGATCCGAGGGTATGGAGAGAAGGCAGGTACAAGATACTGAGTTGGATGATCAGCCATGATCATATTGAATGGCGGTGCAGGCTCGAAGGGCCGAATGGCCTACTCCTGCACCTAATTTCTATGTTTCTATGTTTCATCAACTCCGACGCCCTGCCCGACCGAGCCTCCAACCTCATCGTTCCCCAGCCACGCACGGCCCGATTTTACCTTCACCCCAAAATCCACAAACCTGACTGTCCTGGCAGGCCCATTGTCTTTTCCTGTTTGTGCCCCACCGAACTCATTTCCACATACCTCCATCCTATCCCCCTTGATTAAATCCCTCCCTACCTATGTTCAAGACACTTCAGACACTCTCCGTCATCTCTGCGCATTCCATTCTCTAAACCCCCATCCACTCATCTTCACCGTGGACATCCAGTCACTCTACACCTCCATCCCCCACCAGGATGGTCTCAAAGCCCTCGCGTTCATCCTCGGCCGGAGGAGCAACCTATACCCGTCCACTGGTCCTTACCCTCAATAACTTCTCGTTTAACTTCTCCCATTTCTTCCAAATGCAAGGCGTAGCTATGGGCACGCGCATGGGCCCCAGCTACGCCTACCTCTTTGTCGGGTGCGTCGAACAATCCTTGTTCGAGGCGTACCATGGCCCCATCCCCGACCTCTAACTCCGCTACATCGATAATTGCTTTGGTGCCACCTCCTGCACCCACACACAACCGACTGACTTCATCCACCTCACCACTAACTGCCATCCGGCACTCAAATACACCAGGACCATTTCCGACACTTCCCTACCATTCCTTGACCTCACTATCTCCATCGCAGGTGATAGACTTCTGACCGACATCCACTATAAACCCACTGTAAGGACTCCATTCCCTATTCCTCCGTCTACACCGCATCTGCTCCCAGGATGAGGTGTTCCACACCAGGGCATCACAAATGCCCTCATTCTTCAGGGAACGGGGGTTCCCCTCCCCTACTATAGATGAGGCTCACACCAGGGTCTCCTCCATACCCCGTAACACTGCTCTCTCTCCCCATCCCCCCCACTCGTTACAAGGGCAGAGTCCCCCTGGTCCTCACCTTTCACCCCACTAGCCGGCACATACAACATCAGTTTTGCCACTTCCAACGTGACCCCACCGCTCACCACATCTTCCCATCTCCACCCCTGTCTGCCTTCCGCAAAGACCGCTCCCTCCGCAATTCCCTTGTCAATTCTTCCCTTCCCTCCCGCTCCACCCCTTCCTCCAACCTCATCTATTGCATCTGGTGCTCTAGATGTCAGCTGATGTATATCGATGAGACCAAGCGTAGGCTTGGCGATCGTTTTGCCGAACACCTCCACTCAGTCCGCACTAACCAACCTGACAACCCGGTGGCTCAACATTTCAACTGCCCCTCCCATTCCGTATCCGACCTCTCTGTCCTGGGCCTCCTCCACGGCCAGAGTGAGCAACACCGGAAATTGAAAGAACAGCACCTCATATTCCACTTGGGGAGTCTGCATCCTGGTGGCATGAACATTGAATTCTCACAATTCTGTTAACCCTTGCTGTCTCCTCCCCTTCCTACCTCAGCTCTTGGGCTCCTCCTCCTTTTTCCTTTCTTCTCCCCGCCTCCACCCATCCCCCTATCAGTCTGAAGAAGGGTTTTGGCCCGTAACATTGCCTATCTACTTCGCTCCATAGATGCTGCTGCACCCGCTGAGTTTCTCCAGCATTTTTGTGTACCTTACCAGATATGATGCTGAGTAATTTGAACTAATCCATCTAGTGTTGGATGCACTTGCACCAACAGTTACTTTGGGAGATGCAAGATTACTTCATGAGAGTGAATCCGCAGAAAGCACAGATGTGGATGGGGTCCCTGGCCAGAGTGTGGGAGTATCAAATACTATGGAAGCAGAGGATCACTGGGATTATTTCTAATGCAAAAACTGAAGCCAGAGGGAGAAGAGCCATCTTGCTGGAAGTAAGTCTGCTTTTTCACAAGAAAAAGGTTTTACAAACTGGCGGGAAGCGTTGCAGTTTTTCAGAATTGCTGATTGTGGAGGCAGAACATAAGTGTGAAGCAGGTATCCAACAGGCTTGTCTAGAGTGGGGAGGGGGAGAAAACAAAGCCTGGCAAGTGATCTAAAAGTATTTATTTCAAGAGAATTAGAATATAAAAACAGGAATGTAATGCTGCGGCTTTAGAAGGCACTGGGCAGACAGCATTTGGAGTATTGTGAGCAGTTTTGGGCCTACATGTGTGGTGGGGGCTGACTGTGCCGACATCCAGAGGTGGTTTACGAGAATGATCCCAGGGATGATTGGGTTAACGTATGAGCGTTTGACCACTCGAGACCTGTACTCACTGGAGTTTGGAGGGACGGGAGAGGACTTCATTGAAACTTACAGAATAATGATAGGCCTGGATAGGGTGGATGTGGAGAGGATGTTTCCACTAGTGGGAGCATCTCGGACCACAGAGCACAGCCTCGGAATAAAAGGACATACCTATAGAAAGATAAGGATGAATTTCTTCAGTCAGAGAGTGGGGAATCTGTGGAATTCATTGCCACAGGTGGCTGTGGAGGCCATGTCATTGGGTATATTTAAAGCAGAAATTGACATGTTCTTAATTAGGAAGGGTGTCAAAGGTTATGGGAGAAAGTAGGAGAATGGCGTTGGGAAGGAAAGATAGATGAGCCATGATTAAATGGTGGAGTAGACTCAATGGGGCGAATGGTTAAATAAACTCAAATGACTTTTGAACTTGTAAACGCATTTTAAATCGATGACTCGGGAAGGATACGTCACATTTACCACTCTGACGGTGACACAAAAACATCTAGGCTTTGCAATTTGTAATGGGATTATTACTTTCATTAAAGCAAACATGTTTTGCATACTTCTGGCAGGAGTATTTTGTGGTATTATCAGATGCTTGTAATCATGGGAAATATTAATGCAGTTTGTCACCCATGTTTACATTCAATTCTACAGTAGTTTTTAATGTCCAATGTTCTATTGACAGTCTAGAGTTGTCTATGACTTGTGTCTGAGTCCTGTCATTGGTTGGAATGACCAGTACCTAAAACCAAGCATTCCACATCACCCCATCAGTGGATTCAATGCTACACTGCACGATGTGCTACATTAGCAACGAAGAAGGAACAGTAACCCAGCTCTCACCTCTAGAATTCTATGTAAACTAAATGGTACAATTTTATGGGGGATGTTGGAACAGAGACCGCTGCAGGTGTACAAAGGCAATTTTTAACAATTGCAGAACAAGTTGGTTGAGGAGTCAGTTTAAAAACGGAAAACAGAACCTTTGGAACAGAAGCAAAGTATAAAAGCAAGGTATGCTACATTTTTACAAATCTCTTCTACACAAGTCTGTTCGACTGCATTAAACAACAAGAATGGTATCAAGATGAAAGGCTTCACTTCCATGAAAAATCTAAAGAAAGTGGGATTGTCGTGCTTAGAGAAGGTTAAAAGAAGTGTTCATAGATCAGTCACGTACATACGCTTCTTGCCAAAGGCATAAAGGTTTCCAACCAAGGGATACTGATTTAGTGAAAAAGAATCAAAGGTAATACTTTTGATCTATTACGTGAAATAGCCAGGCATGTGTAAAGTATGCCTGGGAATCGTGAGACAATCCATTAATGACTTTGCTTGCCAGATTACAATTCATTCTTCATTACAGAAACTAAAGAAGCATATGGCAAATTTGTTGTGCCTCAGCATTCCGTCCCTCCCTCCCTCCTGAATATAACATTATATTCCGTGCCATAAATACTTTTCTATACCTCAATTAGATGATCTGCACAACATCCCTTTTCAAAGCTAAAAGCATAATCAATTCAGTTCCTCCAATATTTTTCTTGACATTCAATTAGACCATGACATAGTACCCAGGCCATCCCAGAGTAACAAATGCCCTACTTACGAGAAATCCATACATGCAGAAAAGCTCCAATATTAAATTCAAAAGTCCGATCTACATACATACGTTCATTTCTAGGAACGTTAGAACTAGTTTGGTCTCTTTTAACATTGTTCCTTCTTGTCAGCATGATGTGTTTTTTAATGCCATTCATTACAAAATGGTAAACATAGACTGATTTTTGTCTACTTTCTGACACGTACAAAAATTAACATCTGTACAAATGGAATCCATTTGTTAGTCAGGGAAGGCCTGTGCTCAGATTAATTTATGCACATTTGCTCCAAATCCCTCATTAACCCTCCCACCAAAATTCCTATCGAACATGGCAGTGAAAGTACCAACTGACCCACAGCATCCAGAAAGCCTTTTGGGGAGATCGCTCCAGGTTTCCACTGTGTTGTGTCAATCAGACATCTTGCCAGTTTCAAGGAATCGTAGAGTTGATGACATAGAAGATGGAGTCCGTGCCAGCTGGAAAATAGCTGCCCAAATTCCAGAACTTGATCCATAGCCTTTCAGGCAGGCGCACTGTTCATCATCTTCCAAAATTCCGAGGTTGCAAAATGGTTCACACAAATCGGAAGAGAGCAAATGACAGCTTACTATTTCTGGAGAGAGGGAGATAGAAAATGAGGAACCGCAGGTCAGTTAGGCTGGCATCAGCATTCTGGAAATGCTAGACTGTGAACTTAAATTAAAGATATGGTAGCAGGGTACATAAAAACTAAATAAGTTAGCAGATGCTGCGCACATTTACAACTAGCACACCAAAGATAAAACATACAGCAGCGTTCGAAATTAACGTTTGCCCAATTGCCAATGGCCACCTAAAGTGGGAATGATGGAAACAGCCTTTATCAATAATTTATTTTTAATCTGGTGCGTACAAATTTGGTATCTTCATTGCTGTTCACAACACATACATCTAATCTGAATGTCCGGTAATGTGGCTTTTTGACACCTTTAAACATATTGCCAAAAGAACATTTGCTGCAGTTATGTCATTTGGCCATCTCTTATAGACAATAGGTACAGGAGTAGGCCATTCGGCCCTTCGAGCCAGCACGGCCATTCAATGTGATTATCGCTGATCATCACCAATCAGTACCCCGTTCCTGCCTTCTCCCCATATCCCCTGACTACGCTATCTTTAAAACCCTATCTAGCTCTCTCTAGAAAGTATCCAGAGAACCGGCCTCCACCGCCCTCTGAGGCAGAGAATTCCACAGACAGTTCTTGTCAGTTAGTGCAATGTTTAACCTGTCAGATGGGTATTGTCGGTTTTAACAGCTATTATCATAAAATGCCTTTAGAAATTTCCTTGCAACCTGTATATTTTGTTGTGGATAAATTATGTGGGAAGCAAGAGAGTTTATGTACCAATAACGACCCATGTTATGGCCATGTCATGATAATGTTTGGTCCTTCACAGAAAACATGCTTGCATCAATCTGTAGTGTGCATGGTTAAGCATATATGTTACCATGGTCCAGGATTTATTGATACAGGTTGATCATACGCTGAATCATCCAACCACATTTGTTTGGAAGTGGAAAGAAATAATAGAAATTGCATTAATTGCAACGTGTAAAAAGAGTTGAGATACAGTATTATAATTTTGCTGCATGTTATTGTGGTATATATCATGTCTTGATTGGTGAATATGTTTAGTTTGTGACTTTATTTGAAGCAGAAATAATATGTGAATGCTTCAATGAGCATAATTTTGACTGGTAACTGCGCACTTCGTCCGAGCACATTACCGCTCACGCCATGCAAGCCGTCTTAAATGACCACCTAAACTGTCATTTGGCAACCGAAAAAGCTGCCTAGGTTGCCTGGTTGGCAACAGAGAAAAAAAAGCCCTGATACAGTGCTGGTATAACTCAGCAGGTCAGGCTACATCACTGAAGGGAATGAGTAGGTGATTTGTTTTTGGTTGTAATAGGGAAGGTGAGAAAGCTGAAAAAGAAGTGGGAGGAGGCAAAGCCTAGCAAGTTATAGGTGGATATAGGCAAGGAAGTTTTATTGGCAGATGGGCGGATAAACACTGGAAATAAAAAAGAGACAAGGCTGTCAGATAAAGAGAAAAAAGTAGTGAAATACAATAGAGAAGGAGTGAGATAATGGGCTTATATTCACTGGAATTTAGACTGGACTTATATTCACAGGAATTTCGAAGCATAAGATGGGATCTTATAGAAACATAACATGTTTAAGGGATTGGACAGGCTAGATGCAGAAAAAATGTTCCCCATGTTGGGAGAGAATAAGGGAAAGGCCATTTAGGACTGAGATGAGGAAAAACCTTTTCACCCAGACAGTTGTGAATCTGTGGAATTCTCTGCCACATATGGCAGTGTAGGGCAAATCAAGAGAGTTAGATATAGCACTTAAGGCTAATGGAATCAAGGGATATGGGGAGAAAGCAGGAACAAGTTTAGGATTCTGGATGATCAGCCATGATAATATTGAATGGTGGTTCTGGCTGCAAGGGCTGAATCATGCACATATTTTCTATGTTTCTATATAGATAGGACGGAGAGGGTTAAAGAAGAGGGGGATGGTGGGAGAAATTGGAGTGCATCTGGGGGGGGGGGGGGAGAAAAGAGAGAAAGGGGGGGGGGCACAAAAACCAGATGCAGGCCTTGGCGAAACAAGGGAAAATGTTTGGTGAAATGGCCGCCTCATCTACACAACTCTTAACCTGTAAAAGATCCATCAGAACCAGAGATGTTTCAAAGGCCTTCATTAAAGTGCCACACAGAATCAAACAAAGTGAAAGGACCTAAGTAAAAGGATTGATGCTACACAGCATCTTGTTTACTGCTCAGGATGTTTCCAGGAGTGGAATAATGGAGTGGAATTATGCTCAAATAGATCATCATTGCTTTATTGTTTAGATATGTTAGTGATGACACTGCTGTGTAAGGAACTTAGCACGAGTCACTGCCCTCTCCACTACTACACTGGGAACCTGAATGAGGGCCGCAGCCCTTTCCTGGCTCGCCACAGCAAAGAAGTGGTTAAAGTGACATATGGTTGGGTCTGGAATAAGCCATGGTTGTCTGTAAGGGTTGGTAGTGGGTGAAATGGAGAACCCAAGTATCTTGTTAAGTTCCTGTTGTTCCCAGCCAAATTAACTCATTGTTCAAAATTGAGTAGTAATTCCCAATTTTGGTACCACACCTGTTGATCATGTTTGTATCCTCCCCAATGCTTCCATGTAAAGTCATACTTCTTTCCACATATGAAGCAGAATCCAAAACACAGTAACTTTGAAATTTTAATTAGAAACATAGAAACATAGAAAATAGGTGCAGGAGTAGGCCATTCGGCCCTTCGAGCCTGCACCGCCATTCAATATGGTCAAGTATATAAAATGAGTGGCATAGATCAGATACAGTCAGAATCTTTTTAATCTGCAGAATGGAAATATCAAATACTAGAGGGTGTGGGCTGCAAAGTTCGAATGCGATGTGGAGGACAATCTTTATAGATCTATTTTTATTTTATTTTTTACACAGAGGGTGTTGAGTGCCTAAAATGCGCTGCCAAGGTTGGGGATGAGATAGATACAATAGTGGCATTTAAGTGGCTTTTTGATAGGCACATGCATGTGCAGGGAATGTAGGCACAGGTAAGCAAGAGATGGTCTTGGTATCATGTTTAACACAGACACTGTGGCCCAAAGGGTCTGTTCTTGTGCTGTACTGTTCTATAAACATGCTTACAGCATGCAACAATCAAACTACAAGAACATAGATGTGTTCTTTAACGTTATTCAGTTTCAGCTTGATTAATAAGAGCTGGTTCTTCTCCGTGATCAATGGCAGTCGTTATTTAGACCAACGTCATTGAAAATCTCCCTGGAGATGAAACAGAAACATAGAAAATAGGTGCAGGAGGAGGCCATTCGGCCCTTCGAGCCAGCACCGCCATTCATTGTGATCATGGCTGATCGTCCCCTATCAATAACCCGTGCCTGCCTTCTCCCCATAGCCCTTGACTCCACTAGCCCCTAGAGCTCTATCTAACTCTCTCTTAAATCCATCCAGTGACTTGGCCTCCACTGCCCTCTGTGACAGGGAATTCCATTAATTCACAACTCTCTGGGTGAAAAAGTTTTTTCTCACCTCAGTCTTAAATGACCTCCCCTTTATTCTAAGATTGTGGCCCCTGGTCTGGACTCGTCCAACATTGGGAACATTTTTCCTGCAACTAGATTATCCAGTCCTTTTATAAGTTTATATGTTTCTATAAGATCCCCCCTCATCCTTCTAAACTCCAGTGAATACAAGCCTAGTCTTTTCAATCTTTCCTCATATGACAGTCCCGCCATGCCAGGGATCAATCTCGTGAACCTATGCTGCACTGCCTAAATCACAAGGTTGTCCTTCCTCAAATTAGGAGACCAAAACTGCACACAATACTCCAGATGTGGTCTCAGCAGAGCCCTATACTACTGCAGAAGAACCTCTATACTCCTATACTGAAATCCTCTTGTTATGAAGGTCAACATTCCATTATCTTTCTTCATTGCCTGCTGTACCTGCACGCCAACTTTCAGTGACCGGTGTACAAGGACGCCCAGGTCTCGCTGTACCTCCCCCTTACCCAACCTAATCCCAGTGAGATAATAATCTGCCCCCTTGTTTTTGCCACCAAAGTGAATAACCTCACATTTATCTATATTATACTGCATCTGCCACGAACCTGCCCACTCACTCAACTTGTCCAGGTCACCATGCAACCTCCTAACATCCTCTTCACAGTTCACACTGCCACCCAGCTTTGTGTCATCCGCAAACTTGCTAGAGTTGCTCCTAATTCCTTCTTCCAAATCATTAATATACATGGTAAACAGTTGCGGCCCCAACACTGAGCCTTGCAGCACTACACTCGTCATTAGCTATCCTCCAATCCACAGGAACTGATCCTGAATCTGTTGAAGATTGGAAAATGATCACCAATGCGTCCACTATTTCTAGAGCCACCTCCCCGAGGACCCTGAGATGCAGACCATCAGGCCCAGGGGATTTATCATCCTTCAGTCCCATTAGCCTACCCAATAGTATTTCTCGCCTAATGAAAATGTCTTTCAGTTCCTCTACCGCCTTCGATCCTCTGTCCTCCAGTACAACTGGGAGATTGTTTGTGTCTTCCTTAGTGAAGACAAATCCGATGTACCTATTCAACTCTTCTGCCATTTCCTTGTTGCCCATAATAATTTACATAGAAACATAGAAATTAGGTGCAGGAGTAGGCCATTCGGCCCTTCGAGCGTGCACCACCATTCAATATGATCATGGCTGATCATCCAACTCAGTATCCCGTACATGCCTTCTCTCCATACCCTCTGATCCCCTTAGCCACAAGGGCCACATCTAACTCCCTCTTAAATATAGCCAATAACCATATAACCATATAACAATTACAGCACGGAAACAGGCCATCTCAACCCTTCTAGTCCGTGCCGAACACATAATCTCCCCTAGTCCCATATACCTGCGCTCAGACCATAACCCTCCATTCCCTTCGCATCCATATAACTATCCAATTTATTTTTAAATAATAAAAACGAACCTGCCTCCACCACCTTCACTGGAAGCTCATTCCACACAGCTACCACTCTCTGAGTAAAGAAGTTCCCCCTCATGTTACCCCTAAACTTCAGTCCCTTAATTCTCATGTCATGTCCCCTTGTTTGAATCTTCCCTACTCTCAGTGGGAAAAGCTTTTCCACGTCAACTCTGTCTATCCCTCTCATCATTTTAAAAACCTCTATCAAGTCCCCCCTTAACCTTCTGCGCTCCAAAGAATAAAGCCCTAACTTGTTCAACCTTTCTCTGTAACTTAGTTGCTGAAACCCAGGCAACATTCTAGTAAATCTCCTCTGTACTCTCTCTATTTTGTTGACATCCTTCCTATAATTAGGCGACCAAAATTGTACACCATACTCCAGAATTGGCCTCACCAATGCCTTGTACAATTTTAACATTACATCCCAACTTCTATACTCAATGCTCTGATTTATAAAGGCCAGCACACCAAAAGCTTTCTTTACCACCCTATCTACATGAGATTCCACTTTCAGGGAACTGTGCACAGTTATTCCCAGATCCCTCTGTTCACCTACATTCTTCAATTCCCTACCATTTACCATGTACGTCCTATTTTGATTTGTCCTGCCAAGATGTAGCACCTCACACTTATCAGCATTAAACTCCATCTGCCATCTTTCAGCCCACTCTTCCAACTGGCATAAATCTCTCTGTAGACTTTGAAACTCTACTTCATTACCTGCAACCCCACCTATCTTAGTATCATCTGCATACTTACTAATCCAATTTACCACACCATCATCCAGATCATTGATGTACATGACAAACAACAGTGGACCCAACACAGATCCCTGTGGCACCCCACTCGTCACTGGCCTCCAACCTGACAAACAACCATCCACCATTACTCTCTGGCATCTCCCATTCAGCCACTGTTGAATCCATCTTGCTACTCCACCATTAATACCCAACCATTGAACCTTCTTAACCAACCTTCCATGAGGAACCTTGTCAAAGGCCTTACTGAAGTCCATATACACAACATCCACTGCGTTACCCTCATCAATTTCCCGAGTAACATCTTCAAAAAATTCAAGAAGATTAGTTAAACAAGACCTTCCAGGCACAAATCCATGTTGACTGTTCCTAATCAGACCCTGTTTATCCAGATGCTTATATATATTATCTCTAAGTATTCTTTCCATTAATTTGCCCACCACTGACGTCAAACTAACAGGTCTATAATTGCTAGGTTTACTCTTAGACCCCTTTTTAAACAATGGAACAACATGCGCAGTACGCCAATCCTCCGGCACTATTCCCGTTTCTAATGACATTTGAAATATTTCTGTCATAGCCCCTGCTATTTCTCCACTAACTTACCTCAATGTCCTAGAGAATATCCTGTCCGGACCTGGAGACTTATCCACTTTTATATTTCTCAAAAGTGTCAGTACTTCCTCTTCTTTGATCCTCATAGTTTCCATAGCTACTCTACCTGTTTCCCTCACCTCACCTAATTCAATATCCAATGAACTGGCCTCAACTACACTCTGTGGCAGAGAGTTCCACAGATTCACCACTCTCTGTGTGAAAAAAGTTCTTCTCATCTCGGTTTTAAAGGATTTCCCCCTTATCCTTAAGCTGTGACCCCTTGTCCTGGACTTCCCCAAAAATCGGGAACAATCTTCCTGCATCTAGCCTGTCCAACCCCTTAAGAATTTTGTAAGTTTCTATAAGATCCCCTCTCAATCTCCTAAATTCTAGAGAGTATAAACCAAGTCTATCCAGTCTTCTTCATAAGACAGTCCTGACATCCCAGGAATCAGTCTGGTGAACCTTCTCTGCACTCCCTCTATGGCAATAATGTCCTTCCTCAGATTTGGAGACCAAAACTGTACGCAATACTCCAGGTGTGGTCTCACCAAGACCCTGTACAACTGCAGTAGAACCTCCCTGCTCCTATACTCAAATCCTTTTGCTATGAAAGCCAACATACCATTTGCTTTCTTTACTGCCTGCTGCACCTGCATGCCTACCTTCAAAGACTGGTGTACCATGACACCCAGGTCTCGCTGCATCTCCCCCTTTCCCAATCGGCCACCATTTAGATAATAGTCTGCTTTCCCGTTTTTGCCACCAAAATGGATAACCTCACATTTATCCACATTATACTGCATCTGCCAAACATTTGCCCACTCATCCAGCCTATCCAAGTCACCTTGCAGTCTCCTAGCATCCTCCTCACAGATAACACTGCCCCCCAGCTTAGTGTCACCCGTAAACTTGGAGATATTGCCTTCAATTCCCTCATCCAGATCATTAATATATATTGTAAATAGCTGGGGTCCCAGCACTGAGCCTTGCGGTACCCCACTAGTCACTGCCTGCCATTGTGAAAATAACCCGTTTACTCCTACTCTTTGCTTCCTGTTTGCCAAACAGTTCTCTATCCACATCAATACTGAACCCCCAATGCCGTGTGCTTTAAATTTGTATACTAATCTCTTATGTGGGACCTTGTTGAAAGCCTTCTGGAAGTCCAGATACACCACATCCACTGGTTCTCCCCTATCCACGCTACTAGTTACATCCTCAAAAAATACTATAAGATTCGTCAGACATGATTTACCTTTCGTAAATCCATGCTGACTTTGTCCAATGATTTCACCACTTTTCAAATGTGCTGCTATCCCATCTTTTATAACTGACTCTAGTAGTTTCCCCACTACCGATGTTAGACTAACTGGTCTGTAATTCCCCGTTTTCTCTCTCCCTCCATTCTTAAAAAGTGGGGTTACGTTTGCTACCCACCAATCCTCTGGAACTACTCCAGAATCTAAAGAGTTTTGAAAGATTATTACTAATGCATCCACTATTTCTGGAGCTACTTCCTTAAGTACTCTGGGATGCAGCCTATCTGGCCCTAGGGATTTATCGGCCTTTAGTCCATTCAATTTACCCAACACCACTTCCCGACTAACCTGGATTTCACTCAATTCCTCCAACTCCTTTGACCCGCGGTCCCCTGCTATTTCTGGCAGATTATTTATGTCTTCCTTTGTGAAGACGGAACCAAAGTAGTTATTCAATTGGTCCGCCATATCCTTGTTCCCCATGATCAACTCACCTGTTTCTGACTGCAAGGGACCTACATTTGTTTTAGCTAATCTCTTTCTTTTCACATATCTATAAAAACCTTTGCAGTCAGTTTTTATGTTCCCTGCCAGTTTTCTTTCATAATCCATTTTCCTTTCCTAATTAAGCCTTTCATCCTCCTCTGCTGGTCTCTGAATTTCTCCCAGTCTGCTGGGAGGATACTTCTTCCAAAGTATGCTGCTTTTTCTGGCTAATTTGTACGCATCATCCTTTGCTTTGATATTATCCCTGATTTCCCTTGTTATCCACGGATGCACTACCTTCCCTGATTTATTATTTTGCCAAACTGGGATGAACAATTTTTGTAGTTCATCCATGCAGTCTTTAAATGTCTTCCATTGCATATCCACCGTCAACCCTTTTAGAATTAATTGCCAGTCAATCTTGGCCAATTCACGTCTCATACCCTCAAAGTTACCTTTCTTTAAGTTCAAAACCATTGTTTCTGAATCAACAATGTCACTCTCCATCCTAATGAAGAACTCAACCATATTATGGTCACTCTTGCCCAAGGGGCCACGCACAACAAGACTACTAACTAACCCTTCCTCATTACTCAATACCCAGTCTAAAATAGCCTGCTCTCTTGTTGGTTCCTCTACATGTTGATTTAGATAATTATCCCGCATACATTCCAAGAAATCCTCTTCCTCAGCAACCCTCCGTGTCTGCCTTTAGTGGACCCACATTTGAATTTGCTACTCTTTTTCCCATAACATATCTAAAGAAGCTTTTATTGTCCTTATTTTTATTCCTAGCCAGCTTCCCCTCGTACTTCATCTTTTCAGCCCGTATTGCCCGTTTTGTTTCCTTCTGTTGTCCTATGAAAGTTTCCCAATCCTCTGGCTTCCGGCTACTCTTTGCTGTGTTATACATCTTTTCTTTTAGTTTTATTCTATCCCTAACTCCACGGTTGCCTCCTATTCCCCTTAGAATCTTCCTTCCTTTTTGGAATTAAATTATCCTGCGTCTTCCAGATTATGCCCAGAAATTCCTGACATTGCTGTTCCACCGTCTTTCCTGCTAGGATCTCTTTCCAGTCTACTTTGGCCAGCTCCCCATCTCATGCCTTCATAGTCCCCTTTCTTCAACTGCATCACTGCCACTTCCGATTTAACGTTCTCCTTCTCAAATTGCAGATTAAAACTAACCATATTATGATCATTACCTCCAAGCAGTTCCTTTACCTCGAGTTCTCTTATCATATCTGGTTCATTGGACAACACTAAATCCAGAATTGCCTTTTCTCTGGTCGGCTCCATTACCAGCTGCTCTAAGAATCCATCTTGGAGGCATTCTACAAACTCCCTTTCTTGGGGTCCTGAACCAACCTGATTTCCCCAGTCTACCTGCATATTGAAATCTCCCATCACCACAGTTGAATTATCTTTGTTACATGCCAGTTTTAACTCCTGCTGCAACTTATACCCTGCATCCGGGCTACTATTTGGGGGTCTGTAAATAACACCAATTAGTGTCTTCTTGCCTTTACAATTCCTCAACTCAATCCACAGTGACTCTAACTCGTCAGTCCCTATGTCTTCCCTCGCAAGGGATGAGTTCCCTCCCTCACCAGAAGAGCTACCCCCCCCCCCCCCCCCCTCCACTGGCCACCTGCCTGTCCTTTCTACAGGATGTATAACCCTGAATATTAAGTTCCCAAGCCCGATCCTCCTGCAGCCAGGTCTCAGTAATCCCCACAATGTCATATTTACCAACCTCTAACTGAGCCTCAAGCTCATCTACTTTACTTCTTATACTTTGCGCATTCATATACAATATTTTTAATTCCTTACGCATCTCACCTTTCACATCGATCCCTATTACACTTGGCTATACTCTCCTATCCCTTTATGAGCTTCCTTTCCCGTTAATTCTGGGGTCATTAACCAAGCTAAAGGGATCAGCGGGAATGGAGAGAAAGCAGATACAGGATACTGAGTTGGATGATCAGCCATGATCATATTGAATGGTGGTGCAGGCTCGAAGGGCCGAATGGCCTACTCCTGCACCTATTTTCTATGTTTCTATCCCTTTACTCTCTTTCCCTTTAACTCCATCCTCGTCTATCCCATTTAACCATATAACATAAACCATATAACAATTACAGCACGGAAACAGGCCATCTCGGCCCTACAAGTACGTGCCGAACAACTTTTTCCCTTTGTCCCACCTGCCTGCACTCATACCATAACCCTCCATTCCCTTCTCATCCATATGCCTATCGAATTTATTTTTAAATGATACCAATGAACCTGCCTCCACCACTTCCACTGGAAGCTCATTCCACACCGCTACCACTCTCTGAGTAAAGAAGTTCCCCCTCATGTTACCCCTAAACTTCTGCCCCTTAATTCTGAAGTCATGTCCTCTTGTTTGAATCTTCCCTATTCTCAAAGGGAAAAGCTGGTCCACATCAACTCTGTCTATCCCTCTCATCATTTTAAAGACCTCTATCAAGTCCCCCCTTAACCTTCTGCGCTCCAGAGAATAAAGACCTAACTTATTCAACCTATCTCTGTAACTTAATTGTTGAAACCCAGGCAACATTCTAGTAAATCTCCTCTGTACTCTCTCTATTTTGTTGACATCCTTCCTATAATACGGCAACCAAAATTGTACACCATACTCCAGATTTGGTCTCACCAATGCCTTGTACAATTTTAACATTACATCCCAGCTTCTATACTCAATGGTCTGATTTATAAAGGCTAGCATACCAAAAGCTTTCTTTACCACCCTATCTATATGAGATTACACCTTCAAGGAACTATGCACGGTTATTCCCAGATCCCTCTGTTCAACTGTATTCTTCAATTCCCTACCATTTACCATGTACGTCCTATTTTGATTTGTCTTGCCAAGGTGTAGCACCTCACATTTATCAGCATTAAACTCCATCTGCCATCTTTCAGCCCATTTTTCCAAAAGGCCTAAATCACTCTGTAGACTTTGGAAATCCTCTTCATTATCCACAACACCCCCTATCTTGGTATCATCTGCATACTTACTAATCCAATTTACCACCCCTTCATCCAGATCATTGATGTACATGACAAACAACAAAGGACCCAACACAGATCCCTGAGGCACCCCACTAGTCATCTGCCTCCAACCCGATAAACAGCCATCCACCATTACCCTCTGGCTTCTCCCATTCAGCCACTGTTGAATCCATCTTGCTATTCCTGCATTTATACCCAACAGTTGAACCTTCTTAACCAACCTTCCATGAGGAACCTTGTCAAAGGCCTTACTAAAGTCCATATAGAAAACATCCACTGCTTTACCCTCATCAATTTCCCGAGTAATCTCTTCAAAAAATTCAAGAAGATTAGTCAAACATGACCTTCCAGGCACAAATCCATGTTGACTGTTCCTAATCAGACCCTGTTTATCCAGATGCTTATATATATTATCTCTAAGTATCTTTTCCATTAATTTGCCCACCACTGAAGTCAAACTAACAGGTCTATAATTGCTAGGTTTACTCTTAGAACCCTTTTTAAACAATGGAACAACATGCGCAGTACGCCAATCCTCGGGGACTATTGCCGTTTCTAATGACATTTGAAATATTTCTGTCATAGCCCCGGCTATTTCTACACTAACTTCCCTCAATGTCCTAGGGAATATCCTGTCAGGACCTGGAGATTGCCAAAGCAACCTCATATCTTCTTTTAGCTTTTCTAATTTCTTTCTTAAGATTCTTTTTACATTCCTTATACTCCTCAAGCACCTCATTTACTTCATTTACAAGATGTCCAATTTCCCTTGAAAACCACGGCTCTTTCCAATTTTTACTGTTTCCTTTCAACCGAACAGGAACATAAAGATTCTGTACTCTTAAAATTTTCTCTTTAAATTTCCTCCATTTCTCTTCTACATCTTTCCCATAAAACAAAATGTCCCAGTTCACTCCTTTTAAATCATCTCGCATCTCATCAAAGTTAGCCTTTCTCCAATCAAAAATCTCAACCCTAGGTCCAGTTCTGACCTTCTCCATAATTATATTGAAACGAATGGTATTGTGATCACTGGACCCGAAGTGCTCCCCAACGCATACCTCCGCCACCTGTCCCGTCTCATATCCTAACAGGAGGTCCAGCACTGCCCCTCCTCTAGCAGGTACCTCTATGTATTGCTGCAAAAAACTATCCTGCACACATTTTACAAACTCCAACCCATCCAGCCCATTTACAGAATGTGTTTCCCAGTCTATGTGTGGAAAGTTGAAATCTCCCACAATCACCACCTTTTGCTTACTACTAATATCTGCTACAGGTGCACAACCTTTGATCCGAAAGCCTTGGGACCAGACACTTTTCGTAATTCAGAATTTTTCGGCTTTCGTAATGTAAGATTTTTAGCGTAGATTTTAACGGCTGGCTCAGTGGTAGAGTGCTCGGCTCATATCCGCAAGGTCGCGAGTTTGCGCCTCGATCCCAGCAGTTACTCGATCACGAGTTTGAGTTTTCAATGTAGTTTTTTCTTGCAGAATAGGAGAGAATAGGGAGGGTTAGGCTGGGATCATTCTCTGCGAGATGATCTTAGTGCGGGAGACAAGTGTAGGAGAGGTGTACTGACTGTGCAGGCAGAACTTTGGAAGTGATTGCCCACCATTCTCAAAAGCCGCTGTGTCTCCCTGTCCCTCCAACTTCAGAGGAATCCGCTGCCGATGGGCCGCTACGGCGACAAGTGGCAGTTCGCCCACAGCCCGAGCTGCGCCCCCTCATCCGCAACCCGGGTTCCTCCGGAGTTGGAGCGGGGCTGGGCTAGAGTTGTTGCTGGCTGTGAGTCTCTGGGATATCCGTGCTTGCAATGGGCCTGGGGGTCGGTGTCCCGATGAGGGGGCGCAGCTCGGGCTGTGGGCGAACTGCCACTTGTCGCTGTAGCGGCGCATCGGGGAGCGGCTTCTGGTGGTCCTGACGTCTCTCAGCTCCTGTCCAGGGGGACGGCCGGAGACGTCAGGACCAACAGGAACCCACTCCCCGATGCGCCGCTACAGTGACAAGTGGCAGTTCGCCCACAGCCCGAGCTGCACCCCCTCATCCGCAACCCGGGTTCCTCTGGAGTTTGAGCGGGGCTGGGCTAGAGTTGCTGCTGGCTGTGAGTCTCTGGGATCTCCGTGCTTGCAGTCGGTGTCCCGTTGGTCCTGACGTCCCCGGTCAACCCCCTGGAATGGAGCTGAGACTGGGAACTGTACCGCCCTTGCCCCCTCCCTCTGAAACTGCAAACAACCCCACAGTTCCCAGTCTCAGCTCCTGTACAGGGGGTGGCCGGAGACGTCACAGCCCGAGCTGCGCCCCCTCATCCGCAACCTCAAGACCAAGACGCACCTTGCACACCATCAGCTTCGGTCCCTACGGGGAGCGTGTTCCTCTGGAATTGGAACGGGGCTGGGCTGCTGCTGGCTGTGGGTCTCTGGGATCTCCGTGCTTGCAGTGGGCCTGGGGGCCGGTGTCCCGTTGGTCCTGACGTCTCTGGTGACTGGCCCTAGCTCCGACGTGAAGACAGTGCAAAACCCCCGCGCCGGTGCAATGGGCGGGGAGCTGGAGAGGGGAGGGAAGGGGTCACACACATGGCCGGGAAGCAGAGGGGTGTAGGTGGAGTGAAACTTAAGACAGCGACAATTTGCTGCTGCCTGCCCGCTGAGTTAAAAAGTTCTCATGCAAGACTCACGATACACTGTGTATCGTGAGTCTACCGTGGGAACCTTTTTAACTCAGCGGGCAGGCAACAGCAGATTGTCAATTATTAACCCCCCCACGCAATATACCCTCACCTTCTCTTTTATGAATGGGGATTTAGTTCCCTTTCTTCGAGGACCGACCGGAGGTTCCGCTGTCACCTCTGCAGGCCGCTCTCGGTGAACGTTTTCAAGGACCTTTCTTCAAGGACTGAAAAAATGTCGCTATTCGGAGGTTTTCGTTATTTGGAACTTCGGATAAAAGGTTGTGCACCTGTATCTCCTTACATATTTGCTCTTCCAATTCTCGTTCCCCACTCGGCGGTCTATAATACACCCCCATAAGTGTTGCTACACCTTTCCCACTTCTCAGTTCCACCCAAATAGCCTCCGTAGACGAGCCCTCCAATCTATCCTGCCAAAGCACTGCTGTAATATCTTCCCTGACTAGCAATGCAACACCTTCACCTCTTGCCCCTCCAATTCTATCACACCTGAAGCAACGAAATCCTGGAATATTTAGTTTCCAATCACAGCCCTCCTGCAACCATGTTTCACTGATCGCCACAACATCATACTTCCTGGTGTCTATCCAGACTCTAAACTCATCCACCTTTCTTACAATGCTCCTTGCATTAAAATATGCACATTTAAGAAACCCCCCGTCTCTTCTTCTGAATTGAATTTGAATTGAATTTCCTTTATTGTCATTCAGACCTTACGGTCTGAACGAAATTTCGTGCCTGCAGTCATACATACAATGATACAATAATAAACAACAATAAACACAAATTAACATCCACCACAGTGAGTCCTCCAAACACCTCCTCACTGTGGTGGAGGCAAAAATCTTAGGGCTGCAGTCTCTTCCCTCTTCTCCCTCTGCGCTGAGGCAATTCCCCACCGGGCGATGGTACAAACAGTCCCGCAGCTCACCGAACCCCGCGAACGGGCCGGTTCAAACACTGCGGCCCGGGGTGGTCGAAGCCGCCGCACCTCCAGTCCAGCACACGCAGCCGCCGGCCCGCGGCTGAACCCCAGGACTCTGGACACCGCCGCCAGAACGTCGTCCCAGCCACGTCGTCCCAGTCCCTCGGGCTGGGCCACTCCAGCGTGAGTGCCGTCCCTCCCTCGGGCTGGGCCACTCCGACGGGAGTGCCGTTGGGCTGGGCCATCTCTGTTTATTTCCTTTTTTTCTTTCTCCTCTTGTGTCCGAGTGCTTCCCTTTTCTGCTTCCTGCCTCCCATTCTGTCTACTAGCTTTCTCTATTTGACTCCCTCGCCCCAACCATTCTAGTTTCAAGTCTCCCCAGATGCCTTTGCAAATTTCCCCGCTAGGATATTGGTCCCCCTCGGGTTCAAGTGCAATCCATCCTTTCTGTACAGGTCCCACCTTCCCCAAAAGAAGTCCCAATGATCCAGAAACTTGAATCCCTGCCCTCTGCACCAGTCTTTCATCCACGCATTTATCCTCCACCTCGCTCCATTCCTACTCTCACTGTCGCGTGCTACAGGCAGTAATCCTGAGATTGTTACGTTTTTGGTCCTTTTCATTAACTCTCCTCCCAACTTCCTAAATCCTCCCTTCAGGACCTCTTCCCTTTTTTTACCTATGTCATTTGTACCTATATGTACCACGACCTCAGGCTCCTCTCCCTCTGATTTCAGGATATCTTGGATGCGTTGAGACACGTCCGAGACCTTGGCACCGGGGAGGCAGACCACCATCCTGGTCTCCCGACTGCGTCCACAGAAACGCCTATCCGACCCCCTAACAATAGAGTCCCCAATTACTATTGCCCTCTTCTTTTTTTCCCTGCCTTTCGGAGCAACAGGGCTGGTCTCTGTGCTGGAGGCCCGTCCGCTGTCGCTACCCCCGGGTAGGCTGTTACCGTCATCCGTACTCAAACAGGAGTACTTATTTGCGAGGTGTACCGACATTGGAGTACTCACTCGTTCCTGCCTCTGCCCCTTGCCCTTCCTTAGCGTGACCCACATGTCTCCCGTGGTTTTGGAGTGACCACCTCCCTATAACTCCCCTCTATGACCTCCTCACTCACCCTGACCAGACAGAGGTCATCGAGCTGCTGCTCCAGGATCCTAATACGGTCCCTTAGGAGCCCCATCTCTCTGCACCTGGTGCAGATGTGGATGTCTGGAGGGCCATCCGACACCATGACCTCCCACATCTGACATCCAGAACAGTACACTGCTCTGGCTGTCATTCTCTCGCCTTACCCTGGATCTGATACCAGTATAATACAATAGAAACTGCTGGAACCCCACCCCACTTATTCAGTTTAAAACCACACATGTAGCAGTGGCAAACCTGCCTGCCAGAATGCTGGTCCCCCACCTGTTAAGATGCAATCCGTCCCTTTTGTACAGTTCCAAAACAGATCCCATTTGGTCTTTGCCATTATGTTGCTGAGCTGGATGTTAGGTTAACAAATCACTCACTAAAGTAATGCACCAAAAAAAAATGTCTGCAAAATTACATTATGTCACATTAACACAATTTTCCTCTTTGCAACACTTGTTTTTCTGATGTGCCAAATTTCTAGGCTAGTTATCTAAGAATCTAACGGGAAAAAAATGAATTTGGACTTACAAATATACAAAAAATCATAGTGGATTAAAAGATCCAAGCAAAAAACAACGAATATATTTATAGGGACAAATCCAACATTTCAAAAACGCAGTGTTGTGTTTTAAGAAAATATGCATACACTAGAAGAGTGGTAAAAATGATTAAGTATTGGTAGAAAAATGTAAAATTTTACTGCAGGAAAAGACAAAAACATTGAGGGAAGGTTTTTGGTCAACAGATTAGACATAATATACTTTTCCATTTAGTGAGAGTAAAACAACTTTTACAAAACTATCAATGAGATAACAAGTAGGTAATTTAGAGGCAATTTCCTTACACTAGTGCTATGCAACCTGTATTATGGAGAGGACAAGATTCACAAATTATTGCTAAATTAATCCATTTGGCTCCAAATTTATGAATATTAAATGCTGGTTGTTGAAAATTTCTGTTAAAAGTGATCAAGAAAATGACCAAAACAAGCAAAAACTTTCAGACAAACAAAGTCTGTAATCTCCACTAAATGAGCAACATCCCTTCATTATCATTGACATTACACCATCTGTTGCCTAATCATCTGTTGTGAATATGAAGTGATAGTTCCAGTGCAGTAACCAACACAACGGCACAGTAAATTGTACTCCTGTAATACATTGAAATAAAAGCTAATTCCAATAATAAGCCTTCCCCTATTTTACCTTGGACATCAGGGCACGAGTGTCGAATTTCCTGCCAATGTTCTTTAAAGAGGCAATCTGTCCATCCTTGACTGTGGAGAGAAAAGTATTTCTGGTATCATTGACAATAGCATTATTATACTGCAACATTACTGGAGAAACTCAGCGGGTATTTCCAAGTACTGTGGAAGCAAGGGAATAATCTATGCCTCTTGTCGAGACCCTGCACCAGGACTGAGAGTGTAAAGAGGAGATAACCAGAGGAGAGGGTAAAGATTTTACAAACAATGTGTGTCGAAGTAGAGCTGCAACAGTTGAATTTCATTCGAGGATCCTCTGGAATTAATCCAAAGCCGAGATATTTAGCGTCACTCAAAACTGCTGCCCAACTTAGTAGGCAGTGAAATTGAGAGTCTTGCTGTTGTTATAGAACTTTAATTATCACTTGGTGTTGCAGGAAGCATCAAAGCCAAGACTAAACAACTGAAATGCAGTACTTTGATTTGCTCCCTACTGGTTTGGGGAGTGAGTAAAACGATTTAAGATGGTGAACTCGACAATTAGTTATTTATGAGTTTTTTTGCCAGTTCTATGGCATTCTTCTATATCCTTCCATTGGCACCTGGATATGCAGGGAATGGAGGGGCATGGGTCACGTGCAGGCAGTGGAGATTAATTTATCTTGGCATCATGTTCGGCACAGACATTGTGAGCCATGGGGCCATAATGTTCTTTGACCTATTCCTTTCTTTTAGTCAGTCAACTTTAGCTTAACAACAGCAACTTTGAGGTTGATTTGGCAACATTCAAATCAGTAACGTTGGTAAAAGTGTGTCAACCATCTGATTTGCTTTCAAAGACAACTTGTGCAAATTAATTTTAAACCATGTATAACCAGATTTTTAATGATGTAATTTATATGGGATACATAATCACATGGCACCTCTGCACCTACCTATGCAACATAACCGCAGCAGGGCTCCTGGTAAATCCTCCTCTTCGATCAGTAGTAGTATAACCATTGAAGGGGCGGGAATCTGTAGCTCAATTAGCCGATTGATATTACTGTAGAGACTGCAGGAGATTTGAAAGAATCTGGAATGAGTACATATTTTAATTCAGCGATAGTGATTCAGCAGTGGAAGTCTCACCTCACTATTACCACCATCTTTTGTACACGGCAAAGAGATTGTGTACACTTATCCTCCATGACTCGCGGAATTCAGCTCCTGACGACTTTGGGGTGTGGGTGTAAACTGGAGAACCCGGAGAAAACCCAGCGAGGCCATGGGGGGGGGGGGGGGGGGAGAAGGAAGGAGCCAAGGCCGTGCAGCCAGCACATGTAGCCAGGATCGAACCCGCATCTGTGGGGCCGCTAACTGTCTGTCTGTCAGCAACAACTCTCCCGCTGCGACTGCGACTGCGACACCTCCCGCCTGACAAGTTCTAGATTAAAACCTTTTTGAACTCGTCAAGCAACGGTTCACATAACACAGTCCAGGGAGGGAGCGCCCGGGGTGGGCGGGGCTACAGGGAGGGAGTGCCCGGGGTGGGCGGGGCTACAGGGAGGGAGCGCCCGGGGTGGGCGGGGCTACAGGGATGGAGGGAGCGCCCGGGGTGGGCGGGGCTACAGGGAGGGAGGGAGGGAGCGCCCGGGGTGGGCGGGGCTACAGGGAGGGAGCGCCCGAGGTGGGCGGGGCTACATGGAGGGAGGGAGCGCCCGGGGTGGGCGGGGCTACGGGGAGGGAGGGAGCGCCCGGGGTGGGCGGGGCTACAGGGGGAGGGAGCGCCCGGGGTGGGCGGGGCTACAGGGAGGGAGCACCCGGGGTGGGCGGGGCTACAGGGAGGGAGCGTCCGGGTGGGCGGGGCTACAGGGAGGGAGCGCCCGGGGTGGGCGGGGCTACAGGGAGAGGGAGCGCCCGGGGTGGGCGGGGCTACGGGGAGGGAGGGAGGGAGCGCCCGGGGTGGGCGGGGCTACAGGGAGGGAGCGCCCGGGGTGGGCGGGGCTACAGGGAGGGAGCGCCCGGGGTGGGCGGGGCTACAGGGAGGGAGTGTCCGGGTGGGCGGGGCTACAGGGAGGGAGCGCCCGGGGTGGGCGGGGCTACAGGGAGAGGGAGCGCCCGGGGTGGGCGGGGCTACAGGGGGAGGGAGCGCCCGGGTGGGCGGGGCTACAGGGAGGGAGCGCCCGGGGTGGGCGGGGCTACAGGGGAGGGAGCGCCCGGGGTGGGCGGGGCTACAGGGAGGGAGCGCCCGGGGTGGGCGGGGCTACAGGGAGGGAGGGAACGTCCGGGGTGGGCGGGGCTACAGGGAGGGAGCACCCGGGGTGGGCGGGGCTACAGGGAGGGAGCGCCCGGGGTGGGCGGGGCTACAGGGAGGGAGTGCCCGGGGTGGGCGGGGCTACAGGGAGGGAGCGCCCATCCGGGGCCTCAGGAGACGAGGCTTTTTTCCGCTTCACCGTCGTCATGGCCGCATCGACAAGATGGCGGCGCGTCACGTCACGTCACGTGGTGACCGCATCAATGACGTCACGTGACGCTCCGTCCGTTGATAGGGCGGGAAAATCACGTGAAGTCCATTCAATGACGTGTTGGGGCGTCACGTGGTCCGCTCAGTGACGTCACCAAAGACATTCGAGGAGCTCAACCTGCCTGTGTAATATATGCAAAAATAATCTCACTCTGCAGTTGCATTTGTGACAAATAAACCACCATTGAACTATTGTTCATACAATGTGCCAGTGAATACAAATGGTCTGTTGTCTTTTTTTACAAAATTACATTGACTCAGCTATTTGCAAAATGTATACATTGAACTACAACAAAACCCCAGCATTTTTCTCTGTGCAGGTGAGGAGGGACTGATTGGCAGGTGATTGAGTTGCAGATTATAATTACAGAAAACAAAATGGAGCAAATGGGGCGACTGTGGAAAGCAGCTCATCAACGGGAGGACGGCTGTGGATTGAGTGCAGCTGCAGGGAGGGACCGCGCCGGTCCGGAGGTTGGGAGAGAGAGAGAGAGAGAGGAGACACTGAGGAGTAGTAGTAGTAGGGAGATATTGTATCGGGGTATCGGCCGATGGCCTGTATAGGTCCGGTAAACGGTGCTCTGGCAATATCCCCTGCTGTTACAAAATGACAGGAGAGAGTGGGTCTAGTGGTATGGAGGCCAGTGGAGGAGAGGATAATGCAGAAAGTGTTGAGAAGGAGTGGGAAACCGTGGGAACACGGGATAGTCCCAAGAAGAGCAGCCGTAAACGAAGGAAAAAACAATGCTGGTGGATCAGAGAGTGAAGACAAGGAACCAGAAAAGGAAATTTGGTTAAATGAGGTTTGAAGGAGAAGGAGGAGTAAAGAAGATAGAGCCACTGAAGCTGACAAAAATAATCAGAGCCCAGATTGGGGAAGTAAAGTATGCAAGAGTGCTGGAGGATGGACACGTGCTAATAGGGTGCAACAGTGAGGCTCAAGTTGAAACGGCAATGAAAATGAACAAGATTGACAAAACCAAAATAAACAAAGTAGTGAGAGTGGGAGAACGGAGGAGGGCAGGGTGTAAAGGGGTTATCTATGGAATCCCTCGCAAAGACAATATGAGTGAACCGGTTCAGGAACTCAGGAAGAGATGTGAATTAATTATGAATGCCAAAAGAATGACCAAAGGAGCAAAGAAAGAGGAAACTGAGTCAGTCCTGGTCGAATTCAAGACGGAATCCCTTCCAAAAGTGGTGCATTTCGGATTCATGCGATATAGTGTAAGAGAGTACATACCCAAACCAATGAGGCGCTTCAAATGTCAGAAATTTGGGCATATAGCTAAAATGTGCAAGGGGGCGAGGAAATGTGCAAGGTGTAGTGGGGACCATGAATATGGCCAGTGTGGAGAGGGGATCAGACCAAAGTGCTGTAATTGTGGAGGAGAGCATAGTGTGGCTTAATGGGGCTGTGAGGTGATGAAACGTGAAGCTGAAGTACAAAACATAAGAGTGAAGGAAAAGGTCTCCTATGCAGAGGCATCAAAAAGGGCTGACCCTACAAAACAGATGAATGAAAGAAGGATCAGGAGGGAGCAAGATGTGGGCATAATGGAAACAATAAAAGAAAAAGAAAAGAGAATATGGAAAGAAAAGAGAAACCTGGTTATATTTATAGCAGGAGTAATAAATGCGACAGCAGAAGTAAAATCCAAAACAGAAAGGATCCAAGTCATTTTAAAGGCTGCAGTCCACCACTTGGGCATGGCAGGATTGAAGTGGGAGGAAATACATGATGGTCTCAGTATCCGGGCGAGCCAAGAGTCAACATGTGTGGGTTAATAATATTAATGTTAATCCTACAATGGAATGCACGAAGCTTGTTAGCCAATGGGCAAGACTTTCAGCAATTCATAGACAGTAGGGAGGAAAAACCAGATGTCGTATGTATCCAGGAAACCTGGTTGAAACCAAGTTTAGATTGTGTTCTATATGATTATGTTACAGTGAGATGTGATCGGGGAAATGGGGGAGGAGGGGGTTGCGCCACTTTCATTAAAAAAGGGATACCATACAGGGTATAAGGAATTGGGCAGGAACAGGAATATGTGGTAATAGAAGTGTGGTCTGAGAGGAGGAAAATAGTGGTAATAAATTACTATAATCCATGTAAGCGATTAGAGGTCAATAAATTACAGGAAGTAGAAGGCCAGAGCAAATCTAATGTTATTTGGTGTGGGGACTTTAATCCAATCCAATCCAATCCAATTTTATTTGTTAAGCACTTTAAAAAACAACCAAAGTGCTGTACAGAAAAAAATAAGCAAGACATCATAAAACAGGCAGAATAACAGAACATACAGCTAACATGAGGCACATAAACTACATATGAAATTAAACAATAAATTAAAAGACATAAAACATGAGTATGAACCACGCAGTAAAATTAAGCAAATAAAGTAAATAAATAAGTCGACACCTTACTGGTCTACAAAGGCCACGGAGAATAGATGTGTCTTCAGGAGTGATTTACAAACAGCTAGAGAATGGGCCTGTTTAACGTGAAGAGGCAATTCATTCCATAATGTCGGAGCTGACACAGCAAAGGCACGGTCACCTCTGAGCTTCCGCTTAGTTTTAGGCCCACTCAGGAGCAGCTGATCATCTGACCTGAGAGAGCGGGTGGGTGTATAAGGGTGAAGAAGCTCAGATAGGTAGGACGGGGCAAGACCAGTTAGGGATTTAAAAGCAAATAAAATAATTTTTAAACGAATCCTATACTGAACAGGCAGCCAGTGGAGTGAGGCTAAAATGTGTGAAACGTGATCATGTTTTCGTGTGCCAGTCAAGAGACGAACAGCTGCATTCTGTACCATCTGGAGACGGGCGATGGAGGACCGACTAACCCCCACATACAGTGCATTGCAGTAATCCAGCCGAGTGGTAACAAAGGCGTGGATTACCGTCTCAAAGTGCTGCCTTGACAGAATTGGCTTTATTTTGGCCAGCTGCCTCAGATGGAAAAAACTAGATTTAACAACAGCCTTTACCTGACAGTCAAATTTAAGCTCAGGGTACACTTTAATCCCTAGGTTTGTGATGTTAGGTTTGATATATGCAGACAAAGAGCCTAGATCAACAGGGGGGTCCCCCAGAGGTGCCACCAAAAATCATTACCTCCGTCTTGTTATCATTAAATTTTTAAAAGTTCAGTGACATCCAGGCCTTTATGTCATTAAGACACTCAAGCAAGAGTCCGACAGAGTGTACATCCTCCTTTTTAAGAGGCACATATATTTAACTGTCGTCAGCATAAAAGTGGAATGAAATCCCGTGCTTCCTAAGGATGGAACCAAGTGGGAGCAAATAGAGAGAAAAGAGGAGAGGGCCAAGAACTGAGCCCTGTGGGACCCCACACGAGAGAGGACCAGAGGAGGATACAGAGTCCCCAAGGCTGAAACAGAAACACACATAACATATTATGGGGCAGTGGCAAGTCAGATAATAATGGACAGGTAATTGAGGAATTATTAAATGATGGTAATCTAGTATGTCTAAATGATGGAACGAAGACCAGGGTAGATGTTAGAACAGGGAAGGAGTCTGTGTTGGACCTTACACTTGTTTCTAATAGGATTGCTGCTAAATGTAACTGGGAAGTATATGAAAAGGGTACCATAGGAAGTGATCATCATCCTGTGCTATGCAAAATAAATATTACTTTAATTATGAGTAAATAAAACAGAAGTGGACGATGGGTTTTTGGAAAGGCTAATTGGGAGAAATTTAAGGAGGAAAGTGATAAATATGTAAAACAGATACAAGAAGATACAGATATAGGAAACTTTGAGAATAAATTGTCAGAAGGTATCAAAAGAGCAGCATTAGTTTCCATACCTAAAAGTAAAGGAAGATCAAAAAGGAAAGCTGTGCCGTGGTGGGACAATAAATGTAAAGAGGCCGTGGTGAATAGAAACAGAGCATTCAGATTATTATAAAGAACTCATAACTACCAACACATGATTAATTACAAACAGGCTCAGGCAATTGTAAGGAGGACTATAAGACAAACAAATAGAGCATATTGGAGGAAGTATTGTGATTCAATTGGAAACACAACACAGGTAGGGGAGATATGGGGGATGATTAAAAAAATGGAAGGTGATAAAAGGGAGTGGAGTTATCCTATCTTAACAAATGGAGATCAAACTGTAGTCTCAAAGACAAAGCAGAACTAATGGTTAACACTTTTAGTAGGGTTCACAGCCCCAGGAACTTGTCAGATGAAGGAAGAAGAGGTAGGGAAAGAACAAGAGAGGAAAATGTTGAGGCCTTACAAAGGAAAGGAATCACAGAGGACAAGTACAATATTCCATTTAATTTGGGGGAGCTAAAGAGAGCTCTGGCCAAGTGTAAGAACTCAGCCCCAGAGAAGGATGATATTTGTTACATAATGATAAAGCATCTAAGTGAGGAGGGACTCCAAAAGATACTTGCACTATATAACAAGGTGTGGGAAGAAGGGCGAATACCAGAGAGGTAGAAGGAAGCAATCATTGTGCCTATTAGGAAACCATGGAAAGATGCAAGTAATCCAGTAAATTATAGACCTATAACTTTAACAGCACACATGTGTAAACTGATGGAAAGAATGGTAAATGAAAGATTAATGCATCTAATGGAAGAAAACGGTATAGTGGCTAATTATCAGAGTGGCTTTAGAAAAGGGAGAGGTACTAATGATCCAGTTCTGTGCTTGGAAGATGATATAAGGAAAGCACAAGTTAAAAAAGAATCTGTAGTTACCGTATTTTTTGATGTAGAGAAGGCTTATGATATGTTGTGGAGAGAAGGTCTTCTAATAAAGCTGAATTTAATGGGAGTAGGAGGAAATATGTTTAACTGGATAATGGATTTTCTCAACGGTAGAAGTATCCAAGTTAAAATAGGGTCAGACATCTCTAGTAAATGTGTAGTCGAGAATGGAACTCCCCAGGGAAGTGCGATAAGCCCAATCCTATTCTCAATCATGATCAATGATATATTTGCAAACATTCAACCAGAGATGGGGCGATCGCTCTTTGCAGATGATGGCAGCCTATGGAGAAGGGGGAAGAATATAGATTTTATCGTGGAAAAAATGCAGCAAGGGATAGCCCAGGTGGAAGAGTGGGGAGTGAAATGGGGTTTTAAATTCTCTATAGAGAAGACAAAGACAATGGTTTTCACTTGGAAGAAAATTAAAGAGGATGTCCAGTTAAAACTATATGGCAACAATTTGGAAAGAGTAAAAGATATCCGATTCCTGGGGGTCCATTTTGACACCAGATTAACATGGAGGGTCCACATTACAAAAATAATTGAAAAATGCAAAAAAGCCATCAATGTAATGAGATGCTTGGCAGGTTTAGAGTGGGGAGCAGATATATTATCTCTTAAACATATTTACGTATCACTGATCAGATCCAGACTAGAGTATGGTAGTATAGCTTATGGATCAGGATGCAATTCGGTGTTGTCCGAGTTGGACAAAGTCCAAGCGGAAGCTCTAAGAGTCTGTATAGGAGGTGTGCGGACGTCACCTGTATGTGCACCACAGGTGGAAACTGGGGACATGCCGTTGAGACTGCGCCGCAGACAAAAGGCTAATTACTGGCTAAGCCTTAAGGGTCATGGAGAGAACCACCCAACAAAGCAGGTAGTACAGGAGTGCTGGGAGAGAGGAGTGGCTCAGTCTGGAAGCTTCGGCTGGGTTGGAGGAGGTGTGGCAAGGGACATGGGAGTAGAGGAGAAAGAGTTCTGCCCTGCAGTATTGTGGCCATCTGTGCCAATATGGATACTGAACATCCCAAAAGTTGATCTGGAGATATGGGAGGCAAAAAGGAGGGACAAAAATTCAGACCTAAAGACAGAATATCATAGCAATATAGATAATAGATACAGGGAACACCTCTTAATTTTCACAGATGGATCAAAGGACCCAGTAGCTGAAACAACAGGGGCAGCTGTGGTAGTGCATGGGATGAATGTTGAGCTTTGCAAAAGAACAAATAACTATTTGACAGTATATACAGTGGAACTGTACGCTATTTTGATGGCAGTTCGGTGGATAAAACAGGTGCAACCATGCAAAGTATTAATATGTAGCGACTCATTATCTGCAATCCAGAGTATTGGGTCTGGTGCATCCCATAGGCGGCCTGACCTAGTGTATGAAATTATACTACTATTAAGCCAAGTGACAAGGAGGGGCAGTGACGTGACTTTGTTGTGGGTCCCAGCACACATTGCTGTACTAGGAAATGAAAAGGTGGATAAATTAGCAAAAGAGGCCGTTAAAAAAAGGAACATTGATGTAAACCTACAATTATCCAAATCTGAAGGAAGACACATTGTGTGGAAGAAAATAAATCAGGAATGGCAACAATACTGGGAACAAGAAACAAAGGGGAGACCTCTATTCGCTATAAAACAGAGTGGGCATTACAGCAAGAAGAGGAGGGAACAGGAGAGAACAGGTAGTATTAGCAAGATTGAGGATAGGACACACTCACCTGAACAGCACATTAAAAATGTTGGGAAAACACCTTAGAAACATAGAAACATAGAAACATAGAAATTAGGTGCAGGAGTAGGCCATTCGGCCCTTCGAGCCTGCACCGCCATTCAATATGATCATGGCTGATCATCCAACTCAGTATCCCGTACCTGCCTTCTCTCCATACCCTCTGATCCCCTTGGCCACAAGGGCCACATCTAACTCCCTCTTAAATATAGCCAATGAACTAGCCTCAACTACCCTCTGTGGCAGAGAGTTCCAGAGATTCACCATTCTCTGTGTGAAAAAAGTTCTTCTCATCTCGGTTTTAAAGGATTTCCCCCTTATCCTTAAGCTGTGACCCCTTGTCCTGGACTTCCCCAACATCGGGAACAATCTTCCTGCATCTAGCCTGTCCAACCCCTTAAGAATTTTGTAAGTTTCTATAAGATCCCCTCTCAATCTCCTAAATTCTAGAGAGTATAAACCAAGTCTATCCAGTCTTTCTTCATAAGACAGTCCTGACATCCCAGGAATCAGTCTGGTGAACCTTCTCTGCACTCCCTCTATGGCAATAATGTCCTTCCTCAGATTTGGAGACCAAAACTGCACGCAATACTCCAGGTGTGGTCTCACCAAGACCCTATACAACTGCAGTAGAACCTCCCTGCTCCTATACTCAAATCCTCTTGCTATGAAAGCCAACATGCCATTCGCTTTCTTTACTGCCTGCTGCACCTGCATGCCTACCTTCAATGACTGGTGTACCATGACACCCAGGTCTCGCTGCATCTCCCCCTTTCCCAATCGGCCACCATTTAGGTAATAGTCTGCTTTCCCGTTTTTGCCACCAAAATGGATAACCTCACATTTATCCACATTAAACTGCATCTGCCAAACATTTGCCCACTCACCCAGCCTATCCAAGTCACCTTGCAGTCTCCTAGCATCCTCCTCACACCTAACACTGCCCCCCAGCTTAGTGTCATCCGCAAACTTGGAGATATTGCCTTCAATTCCCTCATCCAGATCATTAATATATATTGTAAATAGCTGGGGTCCCAGTACTGAGCCTTGCGGTACCCCACTAGTCACTGCCTGCCATTGTGAAAATAACCCGTTTACTCCTACTCTTTGCTTCCTGTTTGCCAGCCAGTTCTCTATCCACATCAATACTGAACCCCTAATGCCATGTGCTTTAAGTTTGTATACTCATCTCTTATGTGGGACCTTGTCGAAAGCCTTCTGGAAGTCCAGATACACCACATCCACTGGTTCTCCCCTATCCACGCTACTAGTTACATCCTCGAAAAATTCTATAAGATTCGTCAGACATGATTTACCTTTCGTAAATCCATGCTGACTTTGTCCAATGATTTCACCACTTTCCAAATGTGCTGCTATCCCATCTTTAATAACTGACTCTAGCAGTTTCCCCACTACCGATGTTAGGCTAACTGGTCTGTAATTCCCCGTTTTCTCTCTCCCTCCCTTCTTAAAAAGTGGGGTTACGTTTGCTACCCGCCAATCCTCTGGAACTACTCCAGAATCTAAAGAGTTTTGAAAGATTATTACTAATGCATCCACTATTTCTGGAGCTACTTCCTTAAGTACTCTGGGATGCAGCCTATCTGGCCCTGGGGATTTATCGGCCTTTAATCCATTCAATTTACCCAACACCACTTCCCGACTAACCTGGATTTCACTCAATTCCTCCACCTCCTTTGACCCGCGGGCCCCTGCTATTTCCGGCAGATCATTTATGTCTTCCTTAGTGAAGACGGAACCAAAGTAGTTATTCAATTGGTCCGCCATATCCTGGTTCCCCATGATCAACTCACCTGTTTCTGACTGCAAGGGACCTACATTTGTTTTAACTAATCTCTTTCTTTTCACATATCTATAAAAACTTTTGC
>JAWMAR010000230.1:2651364-2692510 GCA_036785375.1 Leucoraja ocellata
TTACTCCTGCGAAATGCAATGGGCTGACCTGTAGTAGCTATGGAGGGGATCATGGGCATTTTTCCACGCCCATTTTAGTAACCTGAGCCTACCCTACCCGACCCGACTCGCAGTGTAATCAATGTTGCGGGGCAACAGTTTGTGTGGGTTATATTCATAAATCTGTCAGTTCAAACTTCTTGTCAAGAATAGGCAATTGTCTTTTTTAATGTTTTTTAAATCATTCTTTTAAAAGGCTCACAAGCAGTGTTTGAGTTGATTTTGTAGTAACCGGAACCGACCCGACTCCCAGGGTGATTGACCAGGGGGGACATTTTGTGCGTGATATAGGGTTAGATTCATAATTCTGTTAGTTCATCATTCTGTTCATTCTTGTTAAAGAATAAAATGTTTATAAACACACATACATGAAAATTATATAAATGTATATAACACACACAATTATATTTCTTCTAATCCAATAATGAACTTTATTTCAGACTAGACAGGGGACATTAAATAAGAAACACACTCTCTCTCCCCGCCGTCCCACACTCTCTCCTCGCTGCGGATCCTATCTTGCTCCGCTATAGGATCTTTGACCTGGATGGTGAGAGAGAGGGAATGAGAGAGACCGAGGGAGGGAGAGAGATATAGAGGGAGGGAGAGAATGACAGAGATAGCGAGAGGGAGAGAGAGAGATAGAGGGAGGGAGAGAATGACAGAGATAGAGAGAGGAGAGAGAGAAAGAGGGAGAGGGAATGAGAGAGATGGAGGGAGGGAGAAGGAGAGAGAGAGATAGAGGGAGAGAGGGAGATAGAGAGTGGGAGGGAGAGAGAGGGTGAGAAATACATACATGTATCTATATTGATGCATTTCAAATATGTTTTATACTTTGGCAATATATCAATGTTTTTTTATCATGCCAATAACGTTGGAAATTGAAAATTGAATTGAAATTGATAGAGGGATGGAGAAAGAGAGAAAGGCAGGGAGTGAGATGGAGGGAATTAGAGAGATAGAGGGAGAAAGAGAGAGGAAATGAGAGAGAGGAATAGAGGGAGAGAGAGAGGGGGGGAGGGAGAGGGAAAGAGAGATAGAGGGAGGTAGAGAGACAGGGAGGGAGAGGGAAAGAGATAGAGGGAGAGAGGGAGAGATAGAGGGAGGGAGAGAGAGATCTATATCTGCCTTTCTCTGTCTCTCTAGAAACATAGACAATAGGTGCAGGAGTAGGCCATTCGGCCCTTCGAGCCTGCACCATTCGCCATTCAATATGATCACGGCTGATCATCCAACTCAGTATCCTGTACCTGCCTTCTCTCCGTACCCCCTGATCCCTTTAGCCACAAGGGCCACATCTAACTCCCTCTTAAATATAGACAATGAACTGGCCTGAACTACCTTCTGTGGCAGAGAATTCCAGTGATTCACCACTCTCTGTGTGTGAAAAAAAATGTTTTCCTCTCTCTCTCTCTCTGTCCCTCGGAAGCTCAGCACCATCCAGGTCTCCCCCCCCCCCCCATGAGCTTTACCCAGATTGGGCATGTTGGTCGCGGCGGGACTAGTGTAGATGGGGCATGTTGGTCGCGGCGGGACTAGTGTAGATGGGGCATGTTGGTCCGGGTGGGACTAGTGTTGATGGGGCATGTTGGTCGGGGTGGGACTAGTTTAGATGGGGCATGTTGGTCCGGGTGGGACAGGTGTAGATGGGGACGTTGGTCGGGGTGGGACTAGTGTTGATGGGGCATGTTGGTCGGGGTGGGACTAGTGTAGATGGGGCATGTTGGTCGGGGTGGGACTAGTGTAGATGGGGCATGTTGGTCGGGGTGGGACTAGTGTTGATGGGGCATGTTGGTCGGGGTGGGACTAGTGTAGATGGGGCATGTTGGTCGGGGTGGGACTAGTGTAGATGGGGCATGTTGGTCCGGGTGGGACTAGTGTTGATGGGGCATGTTGGTCGGGGTGGGACTAGTTTAGATGGGGCATGTTGGTCCGGGTGGGACAGGTGTAGATGGGGACGTTGGTCGGGGTGGGACTAGTGTAGATGGGGCATGTTGGTCGGGGTGGGACTAGTGTAGATGGGGCATGTTGGTCGCGGTGGGACTAGTGTAGATGGGGCATGTTGGTCGCGGCGGGACTAGTGTAGATGGGGCATGTTGGTCCGGGTGGGACAGGTGTAGATGGGGACGTTGGTCGGGGTGGGACTAGTGTAGATGGGGCATGTTGGTGGGGGTGGGACTAGTGTTGATGGGGCATGTTGGTCGTGGTGGGACTAGTGTAGATGGGGCATGTTGGTCGGGGTGGGACTAGTGTAGATGGGGCATGTTGGTCGGGGTGGGACCAAAGATCCTAGAGGAGCAAGATAGACCACTCCTCCGAAATCCAATGGACTGGCGTGTAGTACGTGACGGAACGTCACGGCCGCCATTTTTTAATGCGACACGCGACTTCCGGTATGCCACCCGCTGTGATCCAAAGCAAAGACTATAGAGCTCCGCTATAATCTTTGATCCAAACCAAAGATCCTCGAATATCTTGTAGCGGGAACAGCCCCCTCCTTTGCGTAGTTTCCCTTGCATTGTATTGTGCAGTTTCCCTTGTATTGCCTTAACACACACTGCACAAAATTAAATTTAACATATACATATTTTATATATTTGTATGAATGTGTGTCTGTGTGTGAGAGGCAAGTTAGAGATAATTAAGTTTATTCTCATGGATCAGAAGCAACTTTGATTTAAATAATCACTATTAATTTATTTGTCTTGTAAGCTGACATACATAAACCATAAAGGCAATTATATATATAATTATATAGTAATAATATATATATATGCATATATATATATATACACACATATATATACACATACATATATACACACATACATACACATACATACATACGTATACACATACATATGCACACATACAAATACACTCATACATATGGATACATTTATATGCATACATACACACATATAAACATATATACATACATATATACACACATACATGCATATATACACATACATATATATTTATACATATGATCATTTTCCAACGATCAATAGATTTACGATCAGTTCCTGTGGATTGGAGGATAGCTAATGCTATCCCACTTTTCAAGAAATGAGCGAGAGAGAAAACGGGGAATTACAGAGCAGTTAGCCTGACTTTGGTGGTGTGAAAGATGCTGGAGTCAATTATTAACGATGTAATAATGGGGCATTTGGATAGCAGTAAAAGGATTAGTCCAAGTCAACATGGATTTATGATTTTACAATGCATTTAAGCCTCTCCCATTTTTATGAGATGCATTCCTGGAATATGTAGGAAGTTTATTGTAACCTAGTGCTACATGCCTGAACAATGGATGATATATCACTTAAATGCAATGGTTTTCAGTTGTGTGGAGAGACCTGTATATTGAAGATGCTTTTGGCCTCTAATATGTCAATTTACCTTAAATGTAGAAGAGCTTATTAAAATCTTCTTACAAAGACCATTAAGTATTTTCTTTCTATCCTCTTTTGGACACAAGGCATAGCAGAGCTGCCGACTCTCACGAAGAGGTAAGGGAGGGAGAGATGGAAGGGAGGGAGAGAGGGAAGGGGAGGAGATCGAGAGAAGAGAGAGGGAGAGAGAGAGATCGAGAGAAGAGAGGGAGAAGGGGGAGAGGGGAGAAGGGGGACGGAAAAGGGGGGAGAGGGAGAAGGGGGGCAGGGAGAAGGGGGGAGAGGGAGAAGGGGGGAGAGGGAGAAGGGGGGAGAGGGAGAAGGGGGGAGAGGGAGAAGGGGGGAGAGGGAGAAGGGGGGAGAGGGAGAAGGGGGAGAGGGAGAAGGGGGAGAGGGGGGAGAGGGGGGGAGGGAGAAGGGGAGAGGGAGAAGGGGGACAGGGAGAAGGGGGAGAGGGAGAGTGGGAGAGTGGAACGATAGCACATTATAATGCGCAGCCGTCCCATTCCGACCAAAGATTATAGAGCAGAGCTCCACTAATATCTTTGATTGCGGCCGCCGCCACCGAACCCCCCGGCCCACCATTGCACCCAAAGTTGATAGAGCAGAGTTATATAATATTTGATTGCACCCTTCTTCACGGCGGGCTTGTGATCTTTGTTTGTGATGTCTTGACAATTCGAGGAATATAATGGGTAACAGCCGCCCATTCTCGGACTTGAATCTGAGCTCGAAAAATCTCCTGGTCACTGGACCTGATGTGTCCCGCGGGCCATATTGTGGAGACCAATCCCTTACAAGAACAAAACCAAAAACGTACAGAAGTGTTAAAATTGTCTTTATTATTGTGGTGAGTAAAGAACTATTAAAAATAAGTCTAATAACTTTTTAATGTACCGACAAACCCAGTTTCCCAATGGCCGTTGAGGGGAGAACAGAAAATAATATTTTCACGACAGAATAGCGACTGAAAATAATAAAAATATTTTCTCACCTTTCTTTTTTATTGGGGAAACTAAAGAATGACAGGTCGGGTCGTTTAGATGTATGATTAGAACAGTTGATAGCAGAGCAGTGAGATGAAGATTTAGATCAGGACGCCATGACAGTGTGGGGGGGGGGGGGGGAGCCCAATAAAATGCCCAATAAAATGGCGTCGACGATCACACACGTGATACTACGCGTTTTCGAGGAGTGGTCTATCTTGCTCCTCTATAATCTGGTGGAGCAGCATCGACAGTTGCTCGGGGCGGGAACGAGCATCGACTGCACGGACCGCGCGGGTTTAACGAGCGTCGACAGTTGGGGTTTAAAGTCCAGAGGAAGGTGAGGAAATATTATTGTTTAATGGCCACATTATTCTGTCCGCCCGTCTGTCTGGGAATATGGTGGTGGGGGGAGGGGGGAGTGGGGGAGGTGTGGAGGGGGTATGGGAGGGAGGGGAGGAGAGAGTGGCGGGAGTGGGGGGGGGGGGGAGAGTGAGATGGGGGGGGGACAGAGTAGGAGATGGGGGGTAGATAGGGAGGGGGTAGAGTTTTAATACCAAGTTACACCCACTGACCAGCCCCAAACACACAGGCGGGGGTAGAGAGGGGTAGCGGGGAGGGGTGCAGAAGGAGGGTAGGGGGTGGAAAATGGGGAGAGAGTAGAGGGGCAGGGGGGGGGGAAGAGTGGACAGGGAGAGGGGTAGGGGGAAGGTAGCGGGAGGGCAGGAGTGAGAGATGGGTGGGGGAGAGATGGGGAAGTGTGGGGAGGGAGGTGGAGGGCGGTAGGGGGAGGGTTGGAAGGGGGGAGAGAGGGAGGAGGAGGAGGAGGAGGAGGAGGAGGAGGGAGTGAAGGAGGGAGGGATGGGGGGGGAGAGGAGACGGGGTGGAGAAGGGGGTGAGGAGATGGGGAGGGGAAGAGGAGATGGGGGAGAGGAGATGTGGAGGAGAGGAGTGGGGGGGAAGAGTAGACGGGGAGAGAAGGGCGGGAGGAGAGGAAATGGGGGGTGAAGAGATGGGGAGGGGAGGGGAGGGGAGGGACGGGGAAGAGGGACAGAGGGGTAGGGAGAGGGCGGAGGGAGATGGGGTGGGGGTGGAGGGAAATGGGGTGGGGAGAGTAGAAGGGGGGAGGGGGAGGAGATGGGAGGGGGTGAGAGGAAGAAAGACTGGATAGACTCAGCTTGTACTCGCTAGAATTTTGAAGATTGAGGGGAGGATCTTATAGAAACTTACAAAATTCTTAAGGGGTTGGACAGGCTAGATGCTGGAAGATTGTTCCCGATGTTGGGGAAGTCCAGAACAAGGGGTCACAGTTTAAGGATAAGGGGGAAATCCTTTAGGACCGAGATGAGGAAAGCATTTTTCACACAGAGAGTGGTGAGTCTCTGGAATTCTCTGCCACAGAAGGTAGTTGAGGCCACAGTTCATTGGCTATATTTAAGAGGGAGTTGGATGTGGCCCTTGTGGCTAAAGGGATCAGGGGGTATGGAGCGAAGGCAGGTACAGGATACCGAATTGGATGATCAGCCATGATCATACTGAATGGCGAATGGTGCAGGCTCGAAGGGCCGAACGGCCTCTACTCCTGCACCTATTTTCTATGTTGGGATGGCAGGCAGGCAGCATCGGATATCTGGCATCATCAGCATCAGCAGCGCTGAGTACCCGGGTCACGTGACAGCGGGCAGGACGTCACCGGAGGGAGGGTGGCCGTTTGAAGGGGAGGGAGTGCGGGTAATCGGCCAACAATATTCCAGTCCCCAGGGCGGTGACGTTTGCACCACGAGATGTTCACACAAACACTCTCAGTCCGTGTCTGGGTTCCTGCAGCGACCTTAGTTCCTTCTTCCCGGTTGGACCAAACTTATTCCACCTCAGCCTGAAACAAGTGGTGGAATAAAGAGAAAATAAACGGATGAAACAACAGTGTCAATAACAGGGACTGGGGTTAATATTTCAACAACATTTACAGAACAAAATCACAGGAGAAAGAAGCCCGCGGATGGATGGATCCCCTGATATTTGATCACATTAAACATTAACATAAACACTCACCAGATCCGCTCCAGTCTCGGGAGGGTCAGTATGAGGTCGCGGAGAGCGGGGACACATCGGTCTGTGAGGGAGTTGCCTGTCAGGTACAGACAGGTCAGTGAGGTGTTTGTACTGAGAGTGGAGACGAGATCCTCGGTTCCAGAATCTGTGAGACCGACATTGTCCAGCCTGGAGATGAGAGAGAGTGAGGGCGAGGGACACACAGAGACAGGAGACGGTGTAAATCCCCAGTGTTTATCAGTGACACAATTACTGATCATATTAATGTTCAGTGTCAGACACCCAGTGAGTGTAAACACAATCTCTCACAGTCTGGGACTTACCGCAGTGTCTGTATTTTACAGTCCGGGTTCCTCAGTGCCGCTGACACCAGTTTCACTCCAGAATCTCCCAGGTCGTTGTCTCCCAGTCTAAACACAAATAGACAGAGTAAGAAACAAACTGATACAAACCCCGCCCGGTGAGGCGGAGATAGACAACTTCTCCCAAAGGGATATTTCTGGAAACACCTCAGCACATTATTGAACAAATCTGTGTGAATGTGGTGTTGATGACTCTCACCATTTATTCTCATTCCCCGACCGACAACCAGGAAATGTTCCCCGTGCAGAGAACGGTGGCAGGCAACACGCACGACATGAGGGAAGGGGTCGATCACCGGTGACCCGGGGGAGGGAGGGGTAAAATAGGAGGGGTGCCCCCACCCCCAGGGCACAGTGACGGCCCCATGGCCCATAGAAGGGTTGCTGGACGGACGGAATAACAAAATAGTGGAACAATTTTACAGTTCAGTGTTAGCATCAAACGGACAGTTACCTCAAGTCCTGACACTTGTGCAGAACCGGTCCCAGCCGCTGGAGACCTTCACACTGAATACGGCAGCTCACCAGATCGAGGCTTTTGATTGTATCACAGAGCCTGATGGCATGAGCCAGGACCACACAGTCAATCGGGGTCAGTCCCAGTTCACTGAATGAAAGTGTTTCCACAGATCCCAGTGTCTGCTGAGCCAGTGCAGGATTCTGTGACTCAAACAGGTAGTGCATCGTGTTCAGGAGCCTCCATTTATCAGCTTCACTCCTTGTGTTTCCAGCCCGGCGTTTAACCTCCCCCTTCACCCAGTCACTCACTCGGCAGATTGTTTGACGAGGGAATTTACCCAGAAACTCCTCCAGGATCCAAGCTGTCCGTGGGGAGGAGAGACCTGCGACAAAACGGAGAAATACTTCCAATCGCCCGTCTGAATTGCCATGGGTTTCAATGAGGAGTGTCGTGATATCCCCGCGATCTACAGTCAGGAATTGTGCGAGTGCAGCTACAAACTCTTGGATGGTGAGGTGCGGGAAGGTGTACACCACGCTCCGGGCTGAATCCTCTCTCTCCAAAAGTTCCATCAGGAACCCGGACAGGAACTGGGAAGGCTGCAGATTGTATTTGATCAAATCTTCATCTGTGAACACAATGTTCTTCTCAGCCACTCCAGTGAAGGCCATCTGACCAACCCTCAGTAACACCTCACGGAGGTTCTCAATCTCACGGCCGTGGTTTTTCAGGATGTTGTAAATAAAGTAGCAATATAGTTGTGTGATGGTCTTGGGAACTCGCTGCGGATCCCGGTGTGTTTGTGTGAAGAAGGGGCCCAGTGCCAGGACAAGGATCCAGCAGTAGGAGGGGTTGTAGCTCATGGTGTACAGGATCTCGTTCTCCTTCACATGTTTGAAAACAGCTGCTGCCACCGTCTGATCTTCAAAATACCTGGTGAAATATTCCTTCCGTTCCTCACCAACAAATCCCAGGATTTCAGCCCAGACACTGATCTCTGCCTTTTCTAGTAAATGTAACGCAGTGGGGCGGGTGGTGACTAGCACTGAACACCCTGGGAGCAGCTTGTGCTGGATTAAACTGTACACAATGTCAGACACTTCACACCACCACTCGGGATCTGGGCACTGGTGCTTAGGTTCTGTGTCTCTCCGACTGTCAGCAAAATCGATTCTGCCCTTGAATTCATCCAGACCGTCGAATATAAACAGCAATCCCTCTGGGTTCTTCCAGACCTCCCGCAGCATATTCCCAAAGTAAGGATACTGATCCAGAATCAGTTCCCTCAGGTTTATTCTGTGTTTAATCATGTTCAAATCGCGGAATTTGAAACTGAACACAAACTGGAATTGTTGGTATATTTTCCCTGTGGCCCAGTCATGAACAATCTTCTGCACCATTGTTGTTTTTCCGATCCCCGCTACTCCGGACACTGACGCTGAACTCCCAGATCGGGATTTACTCCGGGAAAAGCTGCTGTGGAACAATTGATCAGTCCTGATTTTTTCCAGTTTTCCCCGGAGATGTTTCTCTTGCCATTCCTCATGGTCCCGACCTCTTGCAAGCAGCTCATGTTCCACCAGTGTCCGATCTCGAACAGTGGAGATGATTGTGAGCTCAGCGTATCGATCAAGCAGCAGGAAATTCTTAACCTTCTCGTTCATCAGGATGGTGTTCACACTCAGTGTTTCAGTCTGTGTCTGCAGAGTCTCCTTGTGTTTCCGTTGAACATCTTGCATGGGAAAAGGCAGATAATGGGCGCAATGTTAGATGGCTCAACTCAAACCCAACAATCATGATTACAAGAATGAGTTCAATGCCCTTCAACTGAATTGGCGGCTTTCAGTGGAGTGAGGTAAACCTGGTGGGAGAGAGATAGAGATGGAGAGAGGGGGAGGGAGAGAGGGGGGGGAGAGAGGGGAGGGAGAGAGGGGGGAGAGAGGGGGAGAGGGGGAGGGAGGGGGGGAGGGAGGGGGGGAGGGAGGGGGGGAGGGAGGGGGGGAGGGAGGGGGGGAGGGAGGGGGGGAGGGAGGGGGGAGGGAGGGGGGAGGGAGGGGGGGAGGGAGGGGGGGAGGGAGGGGGGAGGGAGGGGGGGAGGGAGGGGGGAGGGAGGGGGAGGGAGGGGGAGAGGGAGGGGGAGAGGGAGAGGGAGGGGAGAGGGAGAGGGAGGGGGAGAGGGAGAGGGAGAGGGAGAGGGAGAGGGAGGGAGAGGGAGAGGGAGGGGGAGAGGGAGAGGGAGAGGGAGAGGGAGAGGGGAGAGGGAGGGAGGGGGAGGGGGGAGGGGGAGGGGGGGAGAGGGAGGGGGGGAGAGGGAGGGGGGGAGAGGGAGGGGGGGAGAGGGAGGGAGGGAGAGGGAGGGAGGGAGAGAGAGGGAGGGAGAGAGAGGGAGGGAGAGAGAGGGAGGGAGAGAGAGGGAGGGAGGGGGGGAGGGGGGGAGGGAGGGGGGAGGGAGGGAGGGAAGGGAGGGAGGGAGGGAGGGAGGGAGGGAGGGAGGGAGGAGGGAGGGAGGGAGGGAGGGAGGGAGGGAGGGAGGGAGGGAGGGAGAGAGGGAGGGAGAGAGGGAGGGAGAGAGGAGGGAGAGAGGGAGGGAGAGAGGGAGGGAGAGAGGGAGGGAGAGAGGGAGGGAGAGAGGGAGGGAGAGAGGGAGGGAGAGAGGGAGGGAGAGAGGGAGGGAGAGAGGGAGGGAGAGAGGGAGGGAGAGAGGGAGGGAGAGAGGGAGGGAGAGAGGGAGGGAGAGAGGGAGGGAGAGAGGGAGGGAGAGAGGAGGGAGAGAGGGAGGGAGAGAGGGAGGGAGAGAGGGGAGGGAGAGAGGGAGGGAGAGAGGGAGAGAGGGAGGGAGAGAGGGAGGGAGAGAGGGAGGGAGAGAGGGAGGGAGAGAGGGAGGGAGAGAGGGAGGGAGAGAGAGAGGGAGAGAGAGAGGGAAGAGAGAGGGAGATCATCAGTTGAGTGGGGAGGATTGGCGTAGACAGAGAACAACCAGGGAAACGCTGTCCAGGAGCAGGGGAGTGAGAGACCAGTTCACATTCATTCAGGTTTATGTTCACTGTGGTGGAGGGAGCCTCGTGATTCAAGACCATAGACATTGTGGACTTTCAGGAATGTTCTCAGAATCTACATATTTTCAGTATGTCAAGACCCTACCAGGAGTGTGTGAGGTTACACGGTGTGTCAGGGACCCATCCAGGAGAGTGGGGTTACAGTGTGTCAGGGCTCTATCCAGGAGAGTGTGGGGTTACACAGTGTGTCAGGGTCTCTATCCAGGAGTGTGTGGGGTTACACAGTGTGTCAGGACTCTATCCAGGGGTGTGTGGGGTTACACAGTGTGTCAGGGACCATCCAGGAGTGTGTGGGGATACACAGTGTGTCAGGGACTCTATCCAGGAGTGTGTGGGGTTACACAGTGTGTCAGGGATCATCCAGGAGTGTGTGGGGATAAACAGTGTGTCAGGGACCCATCCAGGAGTGTGTGGGGATACACAGTGTGTCAGGGATCATCCAGGAGTGTGTGGGGTTACAGTGTGTCAGGGATCATCCAGGAGTGTGTGGGGTTACACAGTGTGTCAGGACTCTATCCAGGAGTGTATGGGGTTACACAGTGTGTCAGGACTCTATCCAGGAGTGTGTGGGGTTACACAGTGTGTCAGGACTCTATCCAGGTGTGTGTGCGGTTACACAGTGTGTCAGGGCCCATCCAGGAGTGTGTGTGGATACACAGTGTGTCAGGGATCATCCAGGAGTGTGTGGGGATACACAGTGTGTCAGGGACCATCCAGGAGTGTGTGGGGATACACACTGTGTCAGGGATCATCCAGGAGTGTGTGGGGTTACACAGTGTGTCAGGGACCATCCAGGAGTGTGTGGGGTTACATAGTGTGTCAGGGACTGTATCCAGGAGTGTGTGGGGTTACACAGTGTGTCAGGGATCATCCAGGAGTGTGTGGGGTTACACAGTGTGTCAGCATCCAGGAGTGTGTGTGGATACACAAGTGTGTCAGGATCATCCAGGAGTGTGTGGGGATACACAGTGTGTCAGGGACCATCCAGGAGTGTGTGGGGATACACACTGTGTCAGGGATCATCCAGGAGTGTGTGGGGTTACACAGTGTGTCAGGGACCATCCAGGAGTGTGTGGGGTTACATAGTGTGTCAGGGACTGTATCCAGGAGTGTGTGGGGTTACACAGTGTGTCAGGGATCATCCAGGAGTGTGTGGGTTACACAGTGTGTCAGGACTCTATCCAGGAGTGTGTGGGGTTACACAGTGTGTCAGGACTCTATCCAGGAGTGTGTGGGGTTACACAGTGTGTCAGGGATCATCCAGGAGTGTGTGGGGTTACACAGTGTGTCAGGGACCATCCAGGTGTGTGTGCGGTTACACAGTGTGTCAGGGCCCATCCAGGAGTGTGTGGGGTTACACAGTGTGTCAGGACTCTATCCAGGTGTGTGTGCGGTTACACAGTGTGTCAGGACTCTATCCAGGTGTGTGTGCGGTTACACAGTGTGTCAGGGCCCATCCAGAAGTGTGTGTGGGGATACACAGTGTGCCAGGGATCATCCAGGAGTGTGTGGGGGATACACAGTGTGTCAGGACTCTATCCAGGAGTGTGTGTGGGATACACAGTGTGTCAGGGACCATCCAGGAGTGTGTGGGGATACACAGTGTGTCAGGGCCCATCCTGGAGTGTGTGGGGTTACAGTGTGTCAGGAATCTATCCAGGAGTGTGTGGGGATACACAGTGTGTCAGGGACCATCCAGGAGTGTGTGTGGGGATACACAGTGTGTCAGGACTCTGCCCGGGTGTGTGTGGGGTTACACAGTGTGTCAGGGATCATCCATGAGTGTGTGGGGTTACACAGTGTGTCAGGACTCTGCCGGGTGTGTGTGGGGCATTACTGCATACACAGTCTCCCCGGGAGGAGTACTGGATTTCACAGATCTGATACACTGCAAAGCCATGTACAATTAACGCCTGGAGAAGCTGAAATAATGCAGTGTAATGGTTCTAGTATACGTCAGAGATCAATTGATCTGTGAACAACTATCTGCCTCTTTGGTTATCCTCGTTTTACCTGGCACTAAACATTATTCCCTTATCATGTATCTTTACAGTGTAAATGGCTCGATTATAATCACGTATTGTCTTTCTGCTGACTAGGCAGAATGCAACTAAAGCTTCTTGCTGTACTTCGGTTCAAGTGACAATACACTAAACGAAGCTAAATTAAACCAGAATTATAATGAATGAATTAATTAACGAGATTAAAACTGACGAAGGAGCAATCCATAGTGAATTCCCGTGTCTGTCCCAATAATTCAACCTTTGATCTTCTGATTTCCAATTCTGCAAAGCTCTGCACATACAGTTTCAGTGTTACATCAATTCTAACGTAATTGGTGTGAACTGTACATTTCAACACTCACCTTCCATATGAGAGGGTAATTCAGTTAAACATCCGATGATGTTCATGTATTCTTCGGGATGAGGACCTGTTCAAATCAACGAGCATTCATTAAACCAGACGAATAACATTGTTAACTCCAGTGTTTCAATGTGATATTCAGTTCCAGTGTGTTGATTTACCGTACCAAGCTCCTGGATTTCTTTCAGTATTTTGTTCAGCTTCGGTAATTCATTCTGCATTTTCACAAAGGATTCCCACATCACCCGCCGGGGACGGTTACTCTTCTCCATCACCAGACTGTGGAAGAGTATGGAACTGTCTCTGCGGTTTCCCTTTGCCACGAGCTCAGCGACACTCTGTGAAAAACAACAATGAATATATGGAGAAGTGACTGAGACAATGCTGTTCAGTGATGGGATATTCTGGAAGTTTGAGCATGGTGACAGGCATTGGTCTGCCTCTTCATACAGCCAGGACACTGTGTTGACAAACTGTACTCCCAGAGTCCTGACAGTGCGAAACTCGCACAAAGAAAGCACATCAGCGCCTCTACTTCCTCGGAAGATTACGGAGAGTCGGTATGTCAAGGAGGACCTTCTCTAACTTCTACAGGTGCACAGTAGGGAGCATGCTGACTTGTATCGTGGCTTGGTTTGGAAACTTGAGCGCCCTGGAGAGGAAAAGTAGTAAACACTGCCCAGTCCATCATCGGCTCTGACCTCCCGTCCATCGAGGGGATTTATCGCAGTCGCTGCCTCAAAAAGGCTGGTAGTATCATCAAGGACCCACACCATCCGGGACACTCACTCATCTCCCCACTACCTTCAGGTAGAAGGTACAGGAGCCTGAAGACTGCAAAGACCAGGTTCAGGAATAGCAGCTTCCCCACAGCCATCAGGCTATTAAACTCGGCTCGGACAAATTCTGAACATTAATAGCCCAAGGTGAACAGCCGGAAGTGGTTGTGCATGTCGGTACAGAAGATGTCGGAAAGAAGGGGATGAATATTCTGCAGCGTGACTTTAGAGAGCTCGGAAAAATACTGAAAAGCAGGACCCCAGGGTGGTTATCTCCGGTTTGCTTCCAGTTCCTTGTGCTGGCGAGAGCAGGAACAGGGAGATACAAGACCTGAATGTGTGGCTGAGGAACTGATGCAGGGGGCAGGGATTTAGATTCTTAGATCACTGGGATCTGTTTTGGAGTAAGGGGGAACTGTACAAAAATGACAGATTGCATCTGGGGATGGTGGGGGACCAGCATACTGGCAGGCAGGTTTGCCACTGCTACACGGGTGGTGTTAAACTGAATAAGGGGGGGTGGGGTGTCAAATGGGATAGTCAAGGATAGAGTTAAAGGGAAAGAGAATAAAGGGATATTTAATGACCCCGGAATTAATGGGGAAGGAAGTTCACAAAGGGATAGGAGAGTATGGCCAAGTGTAATAGGGATAGATGTGAAAGGTGAGATGCGTAAGGAATTAAAAATATTGTATATGAATGCGCGAAGTATAAGAAGCAAAGTAGATGAGCTTGAGGCTCAGTTAGAGGTTGGTAGATATGACATTGTGGGGATTACTGAGACGTGGCTGCAGGAGGATCGGTCCTGGGAACTTAATATTCAGGGTTATACATACTATGGAAAGGACAGGCAGGTGGGCAGAGGAGGGGGGGTAACTCTGCTGGTGAGGGATGGAATTCAGTCCCTTGCGAGGGAAGACAAAGGGACCGACGAGGTAGAGTCACTGTGGATTGAGTTGAGGAATTGTAAAGGCAAGAAGACACTAATTGTTGTTATTTACAAACCCACTAATAGTAGCCCGGATGTAGGGTGTAAGTTGCAGCAGGAGTTGAAACTGGCATGTAACAAATGTAATGCCACTGTGGTGATGGGGGATTTCAATATGCAGGTAGACTGGGAAAATCAGGTTGGTTCAGGACCCCAAGAAATAGAGTTTGTAGAATGTCTCTGAGATGGATTCTTAGAGCAGCTTGTAATGGAGCCGACCAGAGAAAAGTCAATCCTGGATTTAGTGTTGTCCAATGAACCAGATATGATAAGAGAACTCGAGGTAAAGGAACCGCTTGGAGGTAGTGATCATAATATGATTAGTTTTAATCTGCAATTTGAGAAGGAGAAGGTTAAATCGGAAGTGTCTGTGATACAGTTGAACAAAGGAGACTATGAAGGCATGAGAGGGGAGCTGGCCAAGGTAGATTGGAAAGGGATCCTGGAAGGAATGACGGTGGAACAGCAATGTCAGGAATTTATCGGCATAATCCGGAAGACGCAGGATCATTTCATTCCAAAAGGGAAGAAAGATTCTAACGGGGAGTAGGAGGCAACCGTGGCTGACAAGAGAAGTTAGGGATAGAATAAAACTAAAAGAAAAGATGTATAACACAGCAAAGAGTAGCCGGAATCCAGAGGATTGGGAAACTATCATAGGACAACATAAGGAAATAAAACGGGCAATACGGGCTGAAAAGATGAAGTATGAGGGAAAGCTGGCTAGGAATATAAAGAAGGACAGTAAAAGCTTCTTTAGATATGTTAAGGGAAAAAGAGTAGCAAAGTCAAATGTGGGTCACTTGAAGGCAGAAACGGGTGAAATTATTATGGGCAACAAGGAAATGGCAGAGGGTTGAATAGATACTTTGGATCCGTCTTCACTAAGGAAGACACAAACAATCTCCCAGATGTACTGGAGGACAGAGGATCTAAGGGGGTCGAGGAACTGAAAGAAATGTTCATTAGGCGAGAAATAGTATTGGGTAGGCTAATGGGACTGAAGGATGATAAATCCCCTGGACCTGATGGTCTGCATCTCAGGGAGGTGGCTCTAGAAATAGTGGACGCATTGGAGATCATTTTCCAATGTTCAATAGATTCAGGATCAGTTCCTGTGGATTGGAGGATAGCTAATGTCATCGCACTTTTCAAGAAAGGAGCGAGAGAGAAAAAGGGGAATTATAGACCAGTTAGCCTGACTTCGGTGGTGGGAAAGATGCTGGAGTCAATTATTAAATAGGTATTAATGGGGCATTTGGATAGCAGGAAAATAATTAGTCCAAGTCAACATGGATTTATGAAAGGGAAATCATGCTTGACTAATCTTTGGGAATTTTTTGAGGATGTGACAAGTAAAATGGATGAAGGGGTGCCAGTGGATGTAGTGTAACTAGACTTTCAGAAAGCATTTGATAAGGTCCCGCACAGGAGACTGGTGACTAAAATTAGAGCACATGGTATTGGGGGTAGGATGTTGACATGGATAGAAAATTGGTTGGCAGACCGGAAGCAAAGAGTAGGAGTGAACTGGTCCTTTTCAGAATGGCAGGCATTGGAGAGTGGAGTGCTGCAAGGCTCGGTGTTGGGGCCGCATCTGTTTACCATATGTATTAATGATTTGGAAGAGGGAATTAGAAGCAACACTAGCAAGTCTGCGGATGGCACAAAGCTGGGTGGCAGTGTGAAGAGGATGTTAGGAGGTTGCAGGGTGACCTATACAGGTTGAATGAATGGGCAGATGCAGTACAATATAGATAAATGTGAGGTTCTCCACTTTGGCGGCAAAAACAAGGGGACAGATTATTATCTCAATGGGGTTAGGTTAGGGGGAGGTACTGCGAGACCTCGGTGTCCTTGTACACCAGTCACTGAAAGTTGGTTTGCAGGTACAGCAGGCAGTGAAGAAAGCTAATGGAATGTTGGCCTTCATAACAAGAGTATTTCAGTATAGGAGTAAAGAGGTTCTTCTGCAGTTGTATATGGCTCTGGTGAGACTACATCTGCACATTTTTGGTCTCCTAATTTGAGGAAGGTCATCCTTGTGATTGAGGCGTAGGTTCACCAGATTGATCCCTGGGATGGCGGGACTGTCATACGAGGAAGGATTTAAAAGACTAGGCTTGTATTCACTGGAGTTTAGAAGGATGAGGGGAGATCTTATAGAAACATTTTAAAAGGTCTGGACAAGCTAGATGCAGGAAAAATGTTTCCAATGTTGGGCGAGTCCAGAACCAGGGGACAGTCTTAGAATAAAGGGGAGGTCATTTAAGACTGAGGTGAGAAAAACCTTTTTCACCCAGAGAGTTGTGAATTTATGGAATTCCCTGCCACAGAGGGCAGTGGGGGCCAAATTGAATTGAATTGAATTCCTTTATTGTCATTCAGACCTTACGGTCTGAACGAAATTTCGTGCCTGTAGTCATACATACAATAATACAATAATAAACAACAATAAACACAAATTAACATCCACCACAGTGAGTCCTCCAAACACCTCCTCACTGTGGTGGAGGCAAAAATCTTAGGGCTGCAGTCTCTTCCCTCCTCTTCTCCCTCTGCGCTGAGGCGATTCTCCAAGCAGTCCCGCGGCTCACCGAACCCCACTAACGGGCCGGTTCAAACACCGCGGCCCGGGGTGGTCGAAGCTGCCGCCCTCCAGTCCAGCACACGCAGCCGCCGGCCCGCGGCTGAACCCAGGACTCTGGACACCGCCTCAAGAACGTCGTCCCAGCCACCGGAGCACCGTCCCAGCCCCCGGACCGGATCGCCCTCACGTGAGTACCGTTCCACCCTCGGGCTGGGCCACTCCGACGGGAGTGCCGTTCCTCCCTCAGGCTGGGCCACTCCGACGGGAGTGCCGTTCCTCCCTCAGGCTGGGCCACTCCGACGGGAGTGCCGTTCCTCCCTCGGGCTGGGCCACTCCGACGGGAGTGCCGTTCCTCCCTCGGGCTGGGCCACTCCGACGGGAGTGCCGTTCCTCCCTCAGGCTGGGCCACTCCGACGGGAGTGCCGTTCCTCCCTCGGGCTGGGCCACTCCGACAGGAGTGCCGTACTTCCCTCGGGCTGGGCCACTCCGACGGGAGTGCCGTTCCTCCCTCGGGCTGGGCCACTCCAGCGGGAGTGCCGTACTTCCCTCGGGCTGGGCCACTCCAGCGGGAGTGCCGTTCCACCCTCGGGCTGGGCCACTCCAGCGGGAGTGCCGTACTTCCCTCGGGCTGGGCCACTCCAGCGGGAGTGCCGTTCCACCCTCGAGCTGGGCCACTCCAGCAGGAGTGCCGTACTTCCCTCGGGCTGGGCCACTCCAGCGGGAGTACCGTTCCACCCTCGGGCTGGGCCACTCCAGCGGGAGCGCTGTTCACCGTTCCAGCCCCTCACCAGGCTGCTCTCACGGGAACACCGTTCCATCCCGGGCTGGGCCGGGACCGAGCCCAGGACGAGTCCTGTCAGCTGCACCCAGAGTCCCGAGGTCGCCGGCTCCGCTAGGCCTCAGCGTAGACAGAGGCAGAGAAGGGGATACGACAAAAAGGTCGTATTCCCCCGAAGGGAGTGACAGCAACCCCCGTTTCACCCCCCACCCCCCCTCCCCACATAAACACAGCCTAAAAACCAAAAACATAACTAGGCAAAACAAAAAAAAAACAACACAAAAAAGTAAAAGACAAACGGACTGCAGGCGAGCCGCAGCCGTTCCCAGCGCCGCCACTTCCGGTCTGGATGGGTTTAAGAGAGAGTTCGAGTGAGCTCGAGGGGCTAGTGGAGTCAAGGGATATGGGGAGAAGGTAGGCACAAGTTATTGATAGAGGACGATCAGCCATGATCACAATGAATGGCGGCGCTGGCTAAAGGGCCGAATGGCCTCCTCCTGCACCTATTTCCTATAATCTGTTTATTTGCACTTTATCAGTTAATTTATTCATGTGTGTATATGTTTATACAATGGTATATGGACACACAGATCTATTCTGTATTCATGCATACTATGTTCTGGTGTGCTAAAGCAAAGCAAGAATGTCATTGTCCTATCAGGGACACGTGACAATAAACTCTCTTGAACTTTCTTGGACACCTGGCAGTGTCCGAGAACACAGCAGAGTACAGCACGGGAACAGGCCATTCAGCCAATGATGGCTGTGTTGAAATTGATGTGAAATTGATCCAATTCCTTTTGACCTCACATGGACGGTACCCGACGTGGCGTCAAAGGACAAGAAGCCGAAGCAAAGAAGTGGAAGCCAAATAGCGGAATGGAAACAAAGCCGAAACGCCAACGAACCAAAAGGGCTGGACGACTAAAAGGCAACTAACTGAAAGGCTGCATCGCCTGAAATCAAACTCACCGAATGGCCGCTCTGCCGAAACGCCACCTAACCGAAAGGCTGTGTCACCTGCAGGCCAACTCACCGAATGGCCGCTCTGCCAAAACGCCACCTAACCGAAAGGCTGTGTCACCTACAGGCCAACTAACCGAATGTCGCTCTGCCGAAACGCCACCTAACCGAAAGGCTGTGTCACCTGCAGGCCAACTAACCGAATGGCCGCTCTGCCGAAATGCCACCTAACCGAAAGGCTGTGTCACCTGCAGGCCAACTAACCGAATGGCCGCTCTGCCGAAATGCCACCTAACCGAAAGGCTGTGTCGCCTGCAGGCCAACTAACCGAATGGCCGCTCTGCCGAAATGCCACCTAACCGAAAGGCTGTGTCACCTGCAGGCCAACTAACCGAATATCGCTCTGCCGAAACGGCAACAGCTACTTCCGCTGGACTGGAGGGCGGCAGCTTTGACCACCCCAAGCCGCGGAGCTTGAACCGGCCAGTTCGCGGAGCTCGGTTGAGCCGCGGGACTGACCATCGCCCGGTGGGGTAACAACATATCGCCTCAGCGCAGAGGGAGAATGAGGAGGAAAGAGACAGTAACTTTAAGACTTTTGCCTCCATCACAGTGAGGAGATGCCTGGTGAACTCACTGTGGTGGATTTTACTTTGAGTTTATTGTGTCTTTTGCTGTTTATTTTTATATGTATGGCTGCAGGCAACGACATTTCGTTCAGACCGAGAGGTCTGAATGGCAAATAAAGGATCTAATCTAATCTAATTGGGGGTTCAGTATTGATGTGGATAGAGAACTGGCTGGCAGACAGGAACCAAAGAGTAGGAGTAAACGGGTCCTTTTCACAATGGCAGGCAGTGACTAGTGGGGTACCGCAAGGCCCGGTGCTGGGACCCCAGCTATTTACAATATATATTAATGATTTGGACGAGGGAATTGAATGTAACATCTCCAGGTTTGCGGATGACACGAAGCTGGGGTCAGTGTTAGCTGTCAGGGGGATGCTAGGAGACTGCAAGGTGACTTGAATAGGTTGGGTGAGTGGGCAAATGCATGGCAGATGCAGTATAATGTGGATAATTGTGAGGTTTCCACTTTGGTAGCAAGACAGGAAAGTAGACACTTGAATGGTGGCCGATTAGGAAAAGGGGAGATGGGTGTCATGGTACACCAGTCATTGAAAGTTAGCATGCAGGTGCAGCAGGCAGTGAAGAAAGCGAATGGTATGTTACCATTCATAGCAAAAGGATTTGAGTATAGGAGCAGGGAGGTTCTACTGCAGTTGGTGAGACCACACCTGGAGTATTGCATACAGTTTTGGTCTCCTAATCTGAGGAAAGACATTCTTGCCATAGAGGGAGTGCAGAGAAGGTTCACCAGACTGATTCCTGGGATGGCAGGACTTTCATATGAAGAAAGACTGGATAGACTCGTCCAGAACAAGGGGTCACAGTTTAAGGATAAGGGGGAAGTCTTTTTCACACAGAGAGTGGTGAATCTGCGGAATTATCTGCCACAGAAAGTAGTTGAGGCCAGTTTATTGGCTATATTTAAGAGGAAGTTAGATGTGGCTCTTGTTGCTAAAGGGATCAGGGGGTATGGAGAGAAGGCAGGTACAGGATACTGAGTTGAATGATCAGCCATGATCATATTGAATGGCGAATGGTGCAGGCTCGAAGGGCCGAATGGCCTACTCCTGCACCTATTTTCTATGTTTCTATGTTTGTTTATATTGTAGATTTTAGCAAATGTACTTTTGTTTATTTTATTTGTCAATTGAATGATAAGCGAACAGTTTAATGTCTAATAATTCAGCAGGTCAGACAGCATCTGCATAAACAGAGTTATTTTGTGCAGCACATTGTGTGTTTTCGTAAACCAACAACTGCAGTTCCTTGTGCTGATGCCCAATGTCCTCTGTGGTTTAATGAACTGAACTAAATGTGACCAATGAGACTGATGCCACTTGTGAAGTATTATAGTTTCAGATTCTGGTTTACAAGTTGACTGCCCCCTGACCGTTGTGCTAAGGTGCATGTGTAGGAAGAACAGCTGGATCAGAATGGACATTTCTCAGAAATCAACAGGTCACAGGTTGTATTCCTGATACCAGATCTACAGGACACAAACTGATCAAAGATCAGTGCCTCCATTGCGCTGTTCAACCCAAGGAATGCGAGGTGAGTGGGACTGACATTGGTCACTCTTCCCCCCTCGATGCCGTCAGTTCTGTGACAGGAAACAGAAGTCACCGTGATCCTTCCACTTACCCTGTGTTCTTGTTCACTGAAACATCCCTGCTGTCTCATCATGAAGCTGAGACGTTCAACCCCTTCTTCAATCGCCTGTTTCAATCTCTCCCGATAGAATTTTGTCAGCTGGAACAATTGGTGGTCGCTCCACTGTGTCAGGAGCTCAAAGTATGTAAGAGTTAGATCTGTGTATTCAAAGAGAGAAACTAAACACCATCTGAATCAGTCCCATTGGCTCCAGCTACAACAGCAAACCTCATCCCGACTGTTCCTGCCCCCTAATTAGAATGATCAAAACAGAATAAGACAATGCGCTGGAGGAACTCAGTGGGTCAACCACCATCTCTGGAGAATATGGATAGGTGACATATGCGGAGAAGGCAGGGATGTGGGGAGAAGGCAGGCACGGGTTATTGATTGGGGATGATCAGCCTCTTTTTCTCACAGAGAGTGGTGAGTCTGTTGAAATCTCTGCCTCAGAGAGCGGTGGAGGGCAGTTCTCTGGATGCTTTCGAGAGCTAGATAGGACTTAAAAATAGCAGAGTCCGGGGTTATGGGGAGAAGGCAGGAACAGGGTACTGATTGGGGATGATCAGCCATGATCACAGTGAATGGCGGTGCTGGCTGAAGGGCCGAATGGCCTCCTCCTGCACCTATTGTCTATTGTCTAAAAACACAGTAGACAAATGCACTGATGAAGAGGTGCAGGTGCACTTATCACCTGAGGCAACACTGTGGGTGATGCCAGGTAATCTTCCTAGGAGTATCTTCCACAAGCATGCACCACAAAGTTTACTCATGGATAATGGACACGCATTGCAATTGCTCTCCTTCAACCAAGTCTGGCCCACCCATCACCATCGCTCCACTCTCTGTGGCCTCATGCTCCCTGGCTTCAATGATACTTTGTCATGTGTACACAAGTTCAGTGACCATCCTCCTATACACGAGGATAACACAAGTTCAGTGACCATCCTCCTATACACGAGGATAACACAAGTTCAGTGACCATCCTCCTATACACGAGGATCAGGAGAGGAAGTGATACACTATCTATAATATATAATAGATAAATACACAGTCTTTTACCCAGAGGAGGGGAATCAAGAAACAATGATATAGGTTTCAGGTGGGGTCGGGGATTTTATGTTAAAATCGGTACATGGATAGGTTAGGTTTAGAGGGACATGGGCCTTACGCAAGCTTGTGGGACTATAGTAGATCGGCCATGTTGTTTGACGTGTCCAAGGTGGGCCGAAGAACCTTGTTCCATGCCGTGTGCCTCTATGACTCTGACGCACAACTTGGGCCATAATAACTCCAACAGTACAGAGTCCAAACACAAGAGTCGCCACGTTTCATGCACCATCTTATACTCTTCACTTTCTCAGAAAGCCTCTCCCCAGTCACTGCATTAATTTACATCTGAATCTTCAATGAGGATGATTCATCGCCTCTACGATCACTCCCTCTGTCCTTTCAACTACTGCCTGCAGATGTTAACATCCTCTCTTTCTCAGTCCCTTCCCATTTCCCCTCGCCCTAACCTGTTTGTTTTTTTTTCTTCTCTGTCCCTAGTCTTCACCATTCTGCAGCATCCACTCCCCTCCCATTTCACTCACCTGCAGCTTGGAGGGGACTCGATGATTCCTTGTTTGATGAATCTCGGTCATGATGGATTTCGTCACTTGATTCAGTTCCAGGGACGTGAACCACGTCTCCTATTCCTCTTTCTCGGGACTGACATTGTTCCCTTTCCTCTTCGGCGGGTGCACATTCCATTGAAGTTCTGCTTTCAATCCCACTTTGCTTTTCTGTCGTTGTTCCTGTGTTCTGACCATCGTTCTTTGATGAGGTGCCTGGCCAAAGTCTTTTGAGGATCGTGCCCAATTGAGTTACTTTCCCACCTGGAAAAAAAAACATAAATTGCAGTTGCAGAGCAATTTCAAATTGAGAAAACCACAGGTTGGGAATAGCCGGTATCAATCTGAGCTGACATTCTGGGGGAAATGGAAGTTAATGGTCACCTTAGAAATAGAGCAAGCTAAGCCATTTGACCCAACTTAACTAAAATTACCCATCAAATCTAGTCCCATCAATCCACGACTTGACATTTCATCTCTCTAAACCACTCAGTCCAAATGTATTTTGAGGAAAAGATTTAACAGGAATCTGACAGGTTACTTTTTCACACAAAGGGTGGTGGGTGTATGGAATAAGCTTCCAGAGGAGATAGTTGAGGCAGGAACTATCCTAACGCTTAAGAAACAGTTAGACAGGTTGATGGATTGAACAGGTTTAGAGGGATATGTGGCCAGGGCGGGCAGGTGAGACTAGTGCAGCTAGGAGGTGTTTCAGCGGTTTGGGCAAGTTGGGCTGAAGTTCCAGATACCCACCACTGTGTGAAGATGTTAACCCTCGGGATCCTATTAAATGGTTCCCCTCTCACCTTAAGCCCTTAAGATTCTTATTCTCTGAGGAAAAAATACCTGTGCTAACACCCTATTTATTTACCCCTCGACCCATGATTTTATACATCTCTAAGATCATTCTTCAATCTAAATATTTCATAATACTTTACTGTCACAAGTACCAAGGTAGAGTGAAACACTTTGTTGTGCACACAGACAGGTAAAATAGTAAGATTAAACGAGAACTTACCAGTTTGAAGTTTGATCTGTATTTTATGAGGAGTTACGATGAGGGATTACGTGAAGAAGCCCGCTCAGGGCGCAGGTGCGGCATGCTTCCAAGCAGCGGTGTGGAATCACAGACAGACACGTATTTGAAGTAACATAGTAAAGAACAAAGAGACATCAGTTTATCGGTTTGATCCATGTAATGAGGGTGGGAGCGGAGGGCACGTAATCCCTCATCGTAACTCCTCATAAAATACAGATCAAACTTCAAACTGGTAAGTTCTCGTTTAATCTTACTATTTTACTTCGGAGTCACGTGAGTGACTTCGTGAAGATTTCAAAGCTCTGTGATTTCAAACCGTGTAACAGTTTTATACACTCACTACCGAAAGCTCTTGAGGAAGGAAGTGTTATTGTAATCAACCAATGAATCTGTTTTGAAAACAAAACGGTATTTATTAACAATAACAAAAGAAAAATAGCTCCCCCCGGGCTTTAAATTAAACATTTGCAGTTTCTAAAATGCTGACTGCAAATATATCAGGTTCCACCAACGGCTTATTATAAAATGTTCGGAATGTGGCTTCCCGTGACCATCCTGCTTTCTTGAGGATTAAGTCCACAGGCACATCCATTCTGGCCGCCGATGATGTGGATGCTGCCCTGGTGGAATGAGATTTAAATAGATTAATGTTAATTCCAGCAGCTTCCAAAACCTGTTTCAACCACCTTGAAATGGTTTGACTTGTTACCCTGCCATGTGGTTTCCTGTGGCTGACCCATAAGGCTCTCTCACTTCCTCTGATGTTATGGGTTGTGTCTATGTAAATATTTATGTGGGTCACCACACACAATCGTGGCTCTAGTGGGTATGCCCGGAATGCCACTAGCGTGTTGGATGTTCCTGGCCTGGACTGTTTTATCAGACCTTGAATAGTGAATGTGATCTGATCCGATGTAGTGTCCATGTTGTCCAGTCGAAGTTTATGTAAGGACTGGACCCTCTGTGCAGATACTAGCGCCATGAGCATGAGTGTTTTTAAAGACAACTGCTCTAAGCTGAGAGATCTAGCTGGTGGTCTGTCCCGAAGGTATGTTAGTACAATACTGACATCCCAGATTTTTGTATATCTAGGGGTGGGGGGCTTGCTGTTAAATATGCCCCTCATCAGTTTTACCACCAGCGGATGGGCTCCCATGGCCTGATGTCCCGCAGGTTTGAGGTAATTTGAAAGAGCACTACGTGCCGTGTTGATGGCACTGTAGCTCAAATCTTCACGATGATGTAAGTCTGCCAGGAATTCCAGAACATCCGCTACTGTGGCTGTTTTATAAGCAATCCCGGTTTTCTGGCAGTACGTTTCCCATTTTCTGATGCAGGTTAGGTACTGCCTCTTCGTGGATATCCGTAGGGATGCTGACATGGTGGCGATGGTTTGTTCCGATAGCCCCAGATCCAGGTAAGGTCGGTTTAAAATCTGCAACCCAGGAGATTCATATCTTTGTGGCATGGGTGGCTGATGCCTGATACTGGGTGAGTCAGTAACCCTGGATGACTGGGGAATACCATAGGTGTTTCCACCACCATGTCCTGGAGAATTGGGAACCATGGCTGTGTAGGCCAGTCGGGCACCACCAAAACTCCAGACGCTGAATCCGTCTGGATTTTTCGAAGCACCCGACTAATGAGGCAGAAGGGGGAAAAAGCATAAAACACAAACTTCCCCCAATCTAACGTAAAAGCGTCTACCGCTGCTGCCTCCGGATCTGGTTCCCACGCGACATAGACTGGTAGTTGGTGATTCAGTCTTGATGCAAATAAATCTATATCTGGCTTCCCATATTGCTTTACAATTTTAGCAAATGTTTTAGGATTTAACATCCATTCGATGTTATCATTGAATTTCCTTGACCTGGTGTCCGCCACTATGTTTAGCTTACCTGGTAGATAGGTAGCTGAAAGCCAAATATGTCTTTCGACACACCATTGCCAAATCATATTAACCAATTTGTCGCATGATAAAGATTTGATGCCGCCCATATGGTTAATATAAGCCACCACCGTTGTATTATCTATTTCTAATCTAACATGCAAGTGACGCATATCAGACGCATATGCTTTCAAACCATAAAAGGCGCCCAACATTTCCAAAGTGTTAATGCCCAGTGTAGATAGTAATGAGGATTCTGAGTTAGTCCATCTACGACCTGTGCTGGATATGGAGTTAGTTGCTCCCCAGCCTTGAGCACTAGCATCGGTTTGGAGTACTAACGTAGGATTAGTGATAACTATAGGACTATAACCGTGCCAAATATATTGAATCCACCACTGTAGCTCTGCTATTGCTTCAGGGGGTATAGTCATGATCCGATCATAATGACCTCTGTGCCATTTTAATGCTATTATCTTTGCTCTTTGCAAATTTTGATAGTGCAAAGGTCCAAATTGGATAGCTGGAAATGCTGCTACCATTTTGCCAATTACTGCTGCCACTTGTCGAATAGTTGGCTTTCTCTTTATTTTTAAGTTTTCACATGATTGTGTTAATGCAATCATTTTTTCCCTTGGCATGGTAATCGTCATTTGGACTGAGTTAATTGTGAACCCCAAGTAGTCCATAATTGTGGATGGATTTAACTTGGATTTATCTGGATGTAAGACAAAGCCTAGAGTTTCTAGGAGCTGTTTTGTAGCTGATACTGCTGCTACAGCCAATTCCATAGTTTTCCCAACTATGAGGATGTCGTCCAAATATGCCATGACTATATGGTTTTGTTTCCTTAACATTGCCATGGCTGGCTTCAATATTTTAGTGAATAGTCTTGGAGCTGAAGTAAGCCCATTAGGCAGTGCTTTATACTGCCAAAGCTCCCCCATCCAGATAAATTTAAGATATCTGCTATAATCTTTATGTATCGGTACTAGATAGTAAGCATCTTTGAGATCGATGCTGGCCATATAGTATCCTTTGAAAATCAATTGTCTAGCAGTCGCAAATGTTTCCATTTTGAAATGTATATACTTAATAAACACATTCAAGGATGTTAAGTCAATGATGATGCGACATCCACCATCCTTTTTACATTTAGTAAATATGTTGGAAACAAATTCCAAGGGCTCATGAATAGTTTTTCCTATGACCCCTTTGTTTATAAGCCTTACCAGTTCAGCTTGTCCCTCCAGTTGTTGTTTGTTGGAGAGTACAAATGTCCTCTTAGGCATGTGTTGAACTGGCGGTATATTCGAAATAAACTCTATTTTATAACCTTGAATACTATTAAGTATATATTTATCATCTGTGATCCTCCCCCATGCTTTTTTAAATAAGTGTAACCTTCCCCCTGTTAGTAATTCACCCTTATTCACAATATGCGGGTAGGAACCAGATCCACCTACCTCCATGGTTATTGGCGGGGTTGAGGTTTTCTCTTTTTGGATGTTTTCTGTCGACGAGCTGGCGATGTTGGGGGGGAGGCGCATTTTCCAGGGGGTCCGCTGCAGGCCCTGACCTAAAAAAGGTTTCTGGGGATAGTGCGGCCCCAAGCTTTGACCAGTCGCATATGGATGATGCCGACTGGTGGATGCAGCGGTGTGCTGCCGCCTTGGTGTTATGAAGAGCTTCGGTATAGGTGCTGGCGGTGTTGCCCTCATGAGGCTAAAGGTTTTTGAAGCCTCCTCCATTTCTTTCAGTTGTTTATTTAAGTCTTTTCCAAAAAGAAATGAGTCGGTCTCTACAGTGGGAGCTTTGCACAATCCTGCAAATTTAGGATTCAGTGCCGGCTTAATGTTATCTCTCCTGAGATTGTTCAGCTCGTATTGCGTGGTGCACATGAGCGCCAAGACATCCTGTTGATGAGCTGTCATTTCTGTGGTCTCGACTCCCCGTGCGTATGCTGTTATCGCCGCCGTTAGGAGGCGCAGTACGCGCTGGAGTTTGACCTCCTGTGTGCGAATAGGTCCACCCACGTTACCCCATATCTGAGGGTTGAGGCTCTTGACCTTCAGGGCTTCACAGTTATCCGGGGCGATGTGCTCGTCCAGCACTTGGGCGAGCACCTTTTCCTGCAATGGCTTGTTGGATAGATGATTGATACTTGCAGCCATTCTAGGCTGCAGTGGTGCTCCAACCCGTGGGGTAGCAACGAATCGGGTTACTACCCCTAGCAGCTCTTCCTGCACACCCTGCTCTTTGTCGGTACCTTCCGCCTGCCCCATATTCAGACCAGCCTGCTCCTGGTCACCGATGCTGACCTCCCAGTCCTGGTCCGAGGTCGCAAAGGGGGGTGCCGGACTCAGCACCATGGAGGGGGCGCCTGTCCTGTCTGACCGAGAGCGCTGCTGCTCCCGGTAGACCATCCCCTCCAACAGCTGCATGATGCAGCTTAAGCGGCTGTCTCTCCCCTGCTTGGGGGTGGACACGTCCTCCTCCGACGAATCGGAATCGACCGGCCGGTTAGTTTTACGGGTGGCTTTCCCAGTCCGCCGTGTAGGCTCTGGCGTGACTGGGCCCGGCTCGGTCTGAGGAATCTCAAACCGCTGTTCCAGCGGTAGTGCCGCTGGCTGCTGCCCCGCTGGAATAGACTCCTCTGGCGGAGTTAAAGCTCGGGCAGCTCTAGTCGCGAGTTTCTTACGTTGGGACATGTTTTCCTGAAACAAAACCAACTCCTACTCGCTCCGTTCCCAACGCACCCTTCACTTACCTGAAAGTGCGCTTTTAAAGTGCAGCTGGAGAGCCTGACTCCAGCTGCCGCCGCTGTTGCACTTGCTGGCGTAATGCCGCACCTGCGCCCTGAGCGGGCTTCTTCACGAAGTCACTCATGTGACTCCGAAATAAAATCATACAGCAGACCTCAACTAGGAGGGATAAATAAAGCCAGGATATTCACCATGAATTGCAACGGTCTAGAGACCACTGAGAAACACTGAGATCCCTAAAGTCAGCAGCACACACGAAGATGACATTTAGCATTCTTGACATCAGCTGCAGCACAGAATGCAAGTACAGGGAGGCCTTGTTACCAATTTGTTTAAGTTTAGTTAGAGATACAGCGCGGAAACAGGCCCTTCCTTCCGACAGGGTCCGCGCCTACCAGCGATCCCCACACATTAACACTATCCTAGAACTGCTAGGGACAAATTTTACATTTACCAAGTCAATTAATCTACATACATGTACGTCTTTGGAGTCTGGGAGGAAACTGAAGATCTCGGAGAAAACCCACGCAGGCCATGGGGAGAACTTACAACCTCTGTACAGACAGCGCCCGGAGTCAGGATCGAACCCGGATCTCCGGTGCTGCATTCGCAAGGCTGCGCATAGAAATGAATATTTCAAGTATCAGCAGAGACTGGAGTGATTGAAGTCATCGTCCTTGAATCTGGGCCAGACATGCAGTGATCTAATAGAGGTACAGAATACTATGAGAAAAGTAAGGTCAATGGAAAATATAGTTATAATATTAATAATAATAAATTTTATTTGCGGGCACCTTATTTGCGGGCACTTTCAAAGTCTCAAGGACACCTTACAGAGATTAACAAGAGAGAAAAAACATATAGTCGGAGTAAAATAAATAATAAGGACATCACCAATACACAAATTAAAGACAGAAATCACTCCAAAGACAAAAAATCAAAAACACAATGTGAAGAGAGAGCAGCGGCAGCTAAAGCGTGCCAGCGTCCACTCTCCCTTCCAACAGCCATCTTGGACACAGACTAACATATTAACTTACACACAAAAAAAAATCATCCCACCACAATGATTGCCACTGTGGGGTAAGGCACAATGTCCAGTCCCCATCTCCAGTTCTCCCAAAGTCAGGCCTATTGAGGCCACCGCTATAGTTCTCTCCACAGTAGAAGTGGTTAACACAAGGGGGCATCGATTTAATGTGGGGACCATGAGATTTAGAGGATGATCTTTCAGGAAGAATCTTTCAGCAGTGATGGCTGCAGTCTGGGACCCACTGCCTGAGGTGGTGTTGGAGGCAGGTACTCTGTCACAACATTGTAGGAGCACCTGGATGTCCATTCGACCTATAAATTGATAGTAGGCAACAGGCCAAGTGCTCAGAAATGGGATTAGTGTAGAGATATTGACAGGAGGGAGACGGGTCAAGGCTCATTTCTGCGCACTGAATCTGATTCTGGACTGATATTCTGACTTAACTTTGGCGGCAACTCAGATCATATGTTTCCAGAATGAGTGCTGATTTATTGGACAATCCTGCATCCACCCACCTGTGACGGTGATGTCCCTGTAGATGTCAACTCTCTGTGCTCAGCCCCTTCCCTATTCCCACTTCCATGTGAACCTCATTTCTTGCATCAGGTGTACGCCCACGGTCAGAGCATCATATATATGTCACAGAAGGTTCACAAACCTGTTTGTTTCTTTGATGTAGAGGCCACTGAATCACCTTCCCAGTTACCACCTTCAGCCATGATGTCGACAGGCGTTCACAAACTCTGTAGCTCTGGAATAAACAATATTAACAGAACCATCAGGTGACAATTGAATATGAAGGAAAACATTGCCTGGTGAACCAACAAACAGCATTACAGTGCAGCGGAGATGTGGAAAACACCCATCCAAACAAGATGGCATGCCCCTGCAAATCAACAAACATGAAAAGTAGACCACCAAGCTCTTCATGTCTGCCCTGTCATCCATAAGACTTTGTCTGATTTATCCAAGGCAGCAAATCATAATTTGTGCCAGATCACTGAAGCTTACAAACACCCTGATCACCGTATCACTATTCCAGACCAAACACGGCCAATCCCCAACATCCACATCTCACCTGTTTGGAAGCTTCAACTCACAGAGAAAGAGGAAAAATACCCACTGATGGGGAATTACTGTCACACTCTGCTGGCCCTATTCTTCCCACAACCCTGCCATCCAGGACAAAAGCTTCCACACCACCATGTTACCCATTGCCAAATTCTCCACAAGCTGGACCGGGAATTAAACCATTTCATGGGCCAACCGCAAACGTCCCAACTCTGTAATCCCCACTGCTCCCATGCACATTCCACCACATCCCTGGAGTTCCCATTCCAGAATAGAAGGATTCTATCCCAGGCCTGGACTCTGCAGGGTCTCCATGATGTCAAGTGATGTCTGCAGTACCACCACCAGTCCCACTTCACAGGAGAATCATCCATCTCATCTCTACAGGACGCTGCCCAAACCCGCCCAAAGGTTCATTGGACGGCGTTACCGGGAGAGAGCTGGGGACGTCAGGCGCGAGGAATGGCCCACAGGCGCGAGGAAGGTGCCCACAGCACCTTCAAGGTAGGCGGAGTTGCCCCACTGGACACAAAGATGGGTGAGGAGAGGGAGGTCAGTTCACATGAAATGCACCAGTACATCGAGCTCGAGGGTGGACCGGATTTGGACTTTGAAAATGGCAATGCCTGTAGGTGTAATATGTGCTAAAAGAATTTCACTGTGCTGTTGCATATTGAACTACTGAACTGTTGACCAAACATCTGTTCCTGTCAGCACTCTCCAACTGATTCATCCTCAACAAACAGGGATTATCCTTTGCTATCTTGCGGACATTCTCTATTATCATAGCTGAAAGATACAATTCTGCATTAAATGGTACTACTTCTGGTCCTGAACTATCCCAGCTGTGGACAGGTGATCTATCTCTACCTTTAAACAACATCTCGCATCTAAAGCAAACTTATTTAGTTATCTTACGGCTGTGTGTGATCTGGCCAAGTGCAAATGACTAGCATTTATTACCAGTGTAATAAAGACAATGTGTATTTACTTGTATTTAAGAAGGAACTGCAGATGCTGGAAATCGAAGGTACACAAAAAAGCTGGAGAAACTGAGCGGGTGCAGCAGCATCTATGGAGCGAAGGAAATAGGCAACGTTTCGGGCCGAAACCCTTCTTCAGACTGATGGGGGGTGGGGGAGCGGGGGGAAGAAAGGAAAAAGGAGGAGGAGCCCGAAGGCTGGGGGATGGGAGGAGACAGCAGGAGGGCTGATAAAGGGGAGGAGACAGCAAGGACTAACAAAATTGGGAGAATTCAATGTTCATGCCCCCAGGATGAAGACTCTCCAAGTGGAATATGAGGAGCTGTTCCTCCAATTTCCGGTGTTGCTCGCTCTGGCCATGGAGGAGACCCAGGACAGAGAGGTTGGATACGGAGTGGGAGGGGGAGTTGAAGTGCTGAGCCACCGGGCGGTCAGGTTGGTTACTGCGGACCGAGCGGAGGTGTTCAGCGAAACGATCATCAAGCTTAAGCTTGGTCTCACCGATGTAGATCAGCTGACATCTAGAGCAGCGGATGCAATAGATGAGGTTGGAGGAGATGCAGGTAAACCTCTGTCGCATCTGGAACGACTGTTTGGGTCCTTGAATGGAGTCGAGGGGGGAGGTAAAGGGACAAGTGTTGCATCTCTTGCGGTTGCAAGGGAAAGTGCCTGGGGAGGGGTTGTTACAGGAGGGAAGGGAAGAATTGACTAGGGAGGTGGGGAGGGAGTGGTCTTTGCGGAAGGCAGACATGGGGGGAGATGGGAAGATGTGGCGAGTGGTAGTGTCACGTTGGAGGTGGCGAAACTGACGGAGGATTACTTGTTGTACGTGACGGCTGGTGGGGTGAAAGGCGAGGACTAGGGGGACTCTGCCCTTGTTGCGAGTGGGGGGGATGGGGAGAGAGAGCAGTGTTGCGGGGTATGGAAGACACCCTGGTGCGAGCCTCATCTATGGTGGAGGAGGGGAACCCCCGTTCCCTGAAGAATGAGGACATTTCAGATGCCCTGGTGTGGAACGCCTCATCCTGGGAGCAGATACGGCGTAGACGGAGGAATTGGGAGTAGGGGATGGAGTCCTTACAGGAAGCAGGGTGGGAAGAAGTTTAGTCCAGATAGCCATGGGAGTCAGTAGGTTTATAGTGCATGTCGGTCAGATGTCAATCACCTGCAATGGAGATAGTGAGGTCAAGGAATGGTAGGGAAGTGCCGGAAATGGTCCAGGTGTATTTGAATGCCGGATGGAAGTTAGTGGTGAAGTGGATGAAGTCAGTCAGTTGTGTGTGGGTGCAGGAGGTGGCACAAAAGCAGTCGTCGATGTAGCGGAGGTAGAGGTCGGGGATGGGGCCCTGGTACGTATTGAACAAGGATTGCTCGTCGTAACCGACAAAGAGGCAGGCGTAGCTGTGGCCCATGCGTGTGACCATACCTACGCCTTGTATTTGGAGGAAATGGGACGTGAAGTTATTGAGGGTAAGGACCAGCTCCGCTAGGCAGAGGAGAGTGCCAGTGGCCGGGTATAGGTTGCTTCTCTGGTGTAGGAAGAACCGGAGGGCTTTGAGAACATCCTGGTGGGGGATGGAGGTGTAGAGTGACTGGACGTCCATGGTGAAGATGAGGGGGTGAGGGCCTAGAGAATGGAATGCGCGGAGACGACGGAGAGTGTCTGAGATGTCTTGAACATAGGTAGGGAGTGATTTAACCAAGGGGGATAGGATGGAGTCAAGGTATGTGGAAATGAGTTCGGTGGGGCACGAACAGGCAGAGGCAATGGGTCTACCGGGACAGTCAGGTTTGTGGAGTTTGGGTATGTGTATTTACTTTATTGATTAAAATAGTGCATGCAGAAATGTGTATTTACTGTATTGATTAAAATAGTGCATGCAGAAAACAATGGAAGTGCAATGTTAGATGATCCATTATCAGAACTGGGACTGTAATCAAATGCTGCTCAAACTGCTGAGTGTTTCCAGCATGTTTCTCTTTTTCATTAAGATCTTCTGGAATAGCAATATTTAAAAACAATTCCATGCCCAAAAAAACGGTTGTGAAAGTCACACATCATCCTACAGTGGTCTCACTGATTTCGTTGTCTAATGCATTTCGTTGTCTCTGTACTGTACACTGACAATGACAATGAAAATTGAATCTGAATCTGAATCTGGTCAATAGATTTGCGCAACTTTCATATTTCCCCTCACATACCCAATAGTTCCAACTCATTTGAATAATGAAATGAGAACTGACATGTACAAAACACATTCTGTGTTGCAAATGTGAAATCCTCAAAGTATCCTTTCCTTTTAGTATCATCCTGGGAACACTGTCCCTCGGCCTACTCAAAATAAATGTTCACGCATGTTGTACATCCGTCAAAGAGAATGCCTACGTCCTTTGTCAGGCTCAAATTAGTGTATTGTGGAGCCGTATGGGATCCTTTCAACAATTGTAACCACCCTGGAGAAAGTACAACGCTGAGCAGCCCGCTTTGTATGTAATGACTAATCAAGCATGAATAATATGCTGACTTCTCTCGGATGGGATACCTAGAGAGCCGCAGAATCTGGCTAAGACTTATTGCAATTTACAAGGAGATTCACAAAATCACGCCATCAAATCTCCCGTCATCCCAGAGCACCAACTGCCAGGAAACAAGACAAAATAATGGTCCCTACATCTTCCATTGGCTAAATTTTAATAAACCTTGCTACCAATATGCCCTTTACCCAAGGACGATAAGGGAATGGAATGTTACCACCCAACACACGTGCTGCTCCCGATGTTAAGTCATTTAAAAAAGGGATTGAGCAAGTAGATCTCCTTGGTGAAAAAGACCCACTTTAAAATGTAATCACCACTCTACTCACTCCGACCTGCGCCCGATAACAACTGATGAACTGTTTGCGCAGTGATCAACTAGAAATAAAATCATAAAGTTCGCGGACGACACTACAGTGGTGGGACTCATCAGTGGAGATGACGAAACAAGGTACAGGGAGGAAGTAGAACAACTGGTGGACTGGTGCGGCAAAAATAACCTGGAATTGAATGTCGACAAAACTAAGGAGATGGTTGTCGACTTCAGGAGGGCGCAGCCAGAGCATACACCGCTCAACATTAGCGGCACTGCAGTGGAGAGAGTGGAGAGCATAAAGTTCCTCGGTGTGCAGATAACGGACAACCTCACCTGGTCCAGGAACACCACTGGGACCGTCAAACGGGCCCATCAGCGACTGCACTTCCTGAGGAAACTAAAACAGGCCTCACTCCCCACCAACATCCTCAGGACTTTCTACAGGGGCACGGTGGAGTCCGTACTCACGTACTGCATCAATACGTGGTACTTCACCTGCAACTGCTCGGACAGGAAGGCTCTGCAGAGGGTAGTGAGGGGAGCAGAGAGGATTATTGGCGTCTCCCTACCCTCGGTACAAGAACTGTTCCAGAGCCGCTGTCTGAAGAAAGCACAGAGAATTGCCAAGGACAAACTGCACCCCCTCCACACACACCTGGATCTCTTGCCATCAGGCAAGAGATATCGAAGCATCAAAGCCCGGACTACGAGGCTGCTAAACAGCTTCCTACCACAGGCTGTGAGGCTGCTAAACAGTCACTCTGCACCCACAGTCACTTGACTTGACTCTGCGGCTGGCACGGACACTTTAATACTGGCACTGGCCACTTAAATCAGCGGCCCCGGACATTTTTTTATGATTGGTTTACTGTATTTTAACATTGTGTTTTTTACCTGATTTTAACTATTTATTCTGTTCCATCAGGGACTGGATTGTTTTTCTAGTGTTATTATGTGAGAAGTGTTTAAATTTCATGTGCGAGGCTCCGCTATTCACTGGGAAACGTCTTTTCATTTTGCACTGTACTTGTTGCTTGCAAGATGACAATAAAGGTTGATTGATTGATAGAACCAGAACTAGTCTTATCTGTGACCACAGGGCGAAACAAATGTGCAACTCCCCTTACAGAAGGCTCAGAAAGGCCTTTACTCTGGCAGTTGAGGACGTTTATCAGCAAAAATATCTGAAACCGGAAATAACAAGCTGACGGTTTCATTATGAAACAGTTCCATGAACATTGAGCCATTTAGTAAGTGTAAAACAAACTGGGACATTTGCTTTGACTCCACCAGACTGCTCAGCGCATTCACCACATCAACTGTTAGTTCCAACTTTATAGAAGTCTGTGTGATTTGCAGCATCCACACAAACACATCCAATGACAAAACACAGCAGCTGTTGCTGAACATGACCTTTCTGCTTCAAACTATCACTGGGACACATTTACTCACAACAATAAATTCGATGTGTTGCAGACAGACAAGAACAAATCACATTCAATGGGGAATTTAACCCAAGTCTCTCCCCAAGATTAGAGCCGGTGTCCACTGGGGAGCGGCGGACAAAATACTCACCGATGGATGGATGGATGGATGTCAATCTGCTGTCCCTCGCTCCCCGGCCCTGAGTCTCCCCGCCCGCTCAGAAACCGCGGTGGGCCCCGTTCCCCACAGCGGCCTGGACAGTGGAGTCCCTCTCCTCTCATCTCCTCTTCCCGCTGCCCCAGCCCGTGGACTCCCTCTCTTCTCTTCTCTTCTCTCTTCCCCCGCCGCTGCAACAGGTCGGTCGGCAGGAAGGAAGCGACGCCCATCCGGTGACTTGCCAGCCTGTGCACATGCGCACTGCGTCATCATGGCAGGAAGGAAATTAAACAAACCCACAGATGCTGCAGGTCTAAACTCAAACCCACAGATGCTGCAGGTCTAATATCAAACCCACAGATGCTGCAGGTCTAATATCAAACCCACAGATGCTGCAGGTCTAATATCAAACCCACAGATGCTGCAGGTCTAAACTCAAACCCACAGATGCTGCAGGTCTAAACTCAAACCCACAGATGCTGCAGGTCTAATATCAAACCCACAGATGCTGCAGGTCTAAAACTCAAACCCACAGATGCTGCAGGTCTAATATCAAACCCACAGATGCTGCAGGTCTAATATCAAACCCACAGATGCTGCAGGTCTAATATCAAACCCACAGATGCTGCAGGTCTAATATCAAACCCACAGATGCTGCAGGTCTAAACTCAAACCCACAGATGCTGCAGGTCTAAACTCAAACCCACAGATGCTGCAGGTCTAATATCAAACCCACAGATGCTGCAGGTCTAATATCAAACCCACAGATGCTGCAGGTCTAATATCAAACCCACAGATGCTGCAGGTCTAATATCAACCCCACAGATGCTGCAGGTCTAATATCAAACCCACAGATGCTGCAGGTCTAAACTCAAACCCACAGATGCTGCAGGTCTAAACTCAAACCCACAGATGCTGCAGGTCTAATATCAAACCCACAGATGCTGCAGGTCTAATATCAAACCCACAGATGCTGCAGGTCTAATATCAAACCCACAGATGCTGCAGGTCTAAACTCAAACCCACAAATGCTGCAGGTCTAAACTCAAACTGGAAAACACAGCCTCAAGTTCCCATTTAGGTTGCAGACCACCTTTACTTTAAAATAACGATGATCCAAATGGTAAACTCTCTCCACCAACAGAACATGTCATGGGTGGAATTGGCTGGTTGCTCACAACTTCTGCTCAAATAAAACAAATGCTGTTCCGACACGTAAACACAACTCAAACATTTACCTCACATTTCTAATTCCAAGAAAGGTTAACATTAGCAAAGTCACCGGCTGTTAGGTGGTTAATTGGAATAAGTTTGGAAATTATTAATTGTATTTGGAAGTTTGATAAATTATTGGAGAGGCTAAATTTCATGAGAGCATCAATTGAGCTGTATAGAGTAATGAGATGAGGGACGAAAGGGGGAGGACCACTTTCCCTGAGTAATTCGGTCGAATACAGGGTAGCACGGTGATACACGAATTAGCTGAAAGATTGTAGACCTGGGGAAATGTTTCTCCCACCACAGGATCAGTACAGATCTGGAACTCTGCCAAAATTACCTGTGAAGAAACGTATACATTAAAATGTGTGCTTGAAGACTGGTTACCAGAAGGTGGGATCTGACCGATGAACTCTTGCACAACCGGCAAAGACACTGTGGATCGAATAATTGGCTTCCTCTGTCCTCAATGTATTGAAACTGCAAATGACCAACAGTAGCTGGGGGATGGAGGTACCGCTGGTAGACACAGTGATGAAGACAGGAACCCCAAGCACATTTACACTGGATGGAGCTGGGCATCCCTGCATTGTTCCACCACTCCTCAGAGTCAGAAACAAGCCACCCCAGAAACACACCGACCACCGCCCCAGTCACAGATTCTGACCCCTAGATCTGGACTCTTCACAGGGGAATAACCAGGAGTCAAGAGTGTTAAATTCTCACATGTACAATGGAACAATTATATTCTTACATGCAGCATAACATACCACCCGGCATACATCCAATCTATGGACATTTCATTCAGGTCACCCCTCATTCATCTAAACATTAAAGAACAGAGGCCGAGCATCGGTCTCGCTACACACGACACGCCAGTCTGATGAAACTCGATGCAATATTATTCCTTATTAATGTCAATAAATGTTATCTAATACTCTTGTTGCTGCTGTAGCAAGGCACCATGTTCATTGTATAATAGTACAAAAACATTCACAGAATACAGCATTGCTGCTTCATTGTCTGCTGGCGAGGATGGCCTCACATTTCACAGTCACCTCATCTGGCACCATACTGCCACCCACCCATGCTGTCACCCACCCATCCTGTCCCCACCCTGCTGAGCCCCCTCGACACCTTCCACACACCATCCTCACCCTCCTGAACCCTCTCCTCACCCTCCATACTGAACCCTCTCCTCACCCTCCACACCCATACTGAACCCTCTCCTCACCTTCCACACCCATCCTCACCCGCCTGAACCCTCTCCTCACCCTCCTGAACCCTCTCCTCACCCTCCATACTGAACCCTCTCCTCACCTTCCACACACCATCCTCACCCTCCTGAACCCTCTCCTCACCCTCCATACTGAACCCTCTCCTCACCCTCCATACTGAACCCTCTCCTCACCCTCCACACCCCATCCTCACCCTCCATACTGAACCCTCTCCTCACCCTCCACACCCCATCCTCACCCTCCTGAAACCTCTCCTCACCCTCCTGAACCCTCTCCTCACCCTCCATACTGAACCCTCTCCTCACCCTCCATACTGAACCCTCTCCTCACCCTCCATACTGAACCCTCTCCTCACCCTCCTGAACCCTCTCCTCACCCTCCAAACTGAACCCTCTCCTCACCCTCCACACTGAACCCTCTCCTCACCCTCCATACTGAACCCTCTCCTCACCCTCCTGAACCCTCTCCTCACCCTCCATACTGAACCCTCTCCTCGCCCTCCATACTGAACCCTCTCCTCACCCTCCTGAAACCTCTCCTCACCCTCCTGAACCCTCTCCTCACCCTCCATACTGAACCCTCTCCTCACCCTCCTGAACCCTCTCCTCACCCTCCATACTGAACCCTCTCCTCACCCTCCAAACTGAACCCTCTCCTCACCCTCCACACCCCATCCTCACCCTCCTGAACCCTCTCCTCACCCTCCTGAACGTGGGGAATGTGTGAGTCCAATCAAAGCACATTTAACATTGAGTTGTCTGCTAGTTGGCCAATCACACGCTTTGTTTCAGGCTAGCACACAACATGGCTGAGGGGGCTTCACAGATGCCTGTTTTACTGGAGATTCCCATGTGTTGTTCTGTGGAATAAATGTGGTGGAAACTTGCAGCAGGTTCATCGTATTTAGTGGGAAAAGCATTAAAAAGGCTGAAGAAAGTGCTGCGAAGTGGATTAAAGTGCAAGAAAGCCTTCAAAGTCCCTGCTGATGTGCTGGAACACAAAGAAGGCCCCCATTAATCAACTCTAACTGAAAGGTACAAAGTCTGAATTTATGAAAATCTATCTGTATGGACTTTAATTAATTTAATATAATACAGTTGCCGGGGTGGAGGGTGGAGCATCGACAATGCGGCCGCCCGGGATCGAGTGTAATATAGTTGTGCCGCCCGGTTGTGATGGGGAGCGATTGTTATACATCTGCGGGGGTGGGGAGGGGGGTGAGCATCGACAATGGGGCCGCCCGGGATCGCGTGCAATACAGTCGTGCCGCCCGGTTGTGGTGGGGGAGTGAGCGTTATGCAGTTGCCGGGGTGGGGGTGGAGCGATTGGGCCGCCCGGGATCGAGTGTAATATAGTCGAGCCGCCCGGTTGTGGTGGGGGAGTGAGCGTTATACAGTTGCAGGGGTGTAGCGAGCATCGACAATGGGTCGGCCCGGGATCGAGTGTAATACAGTCGTGCCGCCCGGTTGTGGTGGGGGAGTGAGCGCTATACAGTTGCCAGGGTGGGGGTGGAGCGATTGGGCCGCCCGGGATCGAGTGTAATACAGTCGTGCCGCCCGGTTGTGGTGGGGGAGTGAGCGTTATGCAGTTGCAGGGGAGCGAGCGTCGACAGTTGGGGTTTAAAGTCCAGAGGAAGGTGAGGAAATATTATTGTTTAATGGCCACATTATTCTGTCCGTCCGTCTGTCTGGGAATATGGTGGTGGGGGGAGGGGGGAGGTGGGAGTGGGGGAGTGGGGAGTGAGATGGGGGGGGAGAGAGTAGGAGATGGGGGGTAGATGGGGAGGGGGTAGAGTTTTAATACCAAGTTACACCCACTGACCAGCCCCACACACAGGCGGGGGTAGAGAGGGGTAGCGGGGAGGGGTGTGGAAGGAGGGGTAGGGGGTGGAAAATGGGGAGAGAGTAGAGGGGCAGGGGGGGGGGAGAGTGGACAGGGAGAGGGGTAGGGGGAAGGCAGCGGGAGGGCAGGAGTGAGAGATGGGTGGGGGAGAGATGGGGAAGTGTGGGGAGGGAGGTGGAGGGCGGTAGGGGGAGGGTTGGAAGGGGGGAGAGAGGGAGGAGGAGGGAGTGAATGAGGGAGGGATGGGGAGGGCGAGAGGAGACGGGGTGGAGAAGGAGGTGAGGAGATGGGGAGGGGAAGATGAGAGGGGGGGAGGAGATGTGGAGGAGAGGAGTGGGGGGGGAGAGTAGATGGGGAGAGGAGAAGGGCGGCAGGAGAAGGGGGGAGAGGAGATGGGGGGGGGTGAAGAGATGGGCGAGGGGAGGGAAGGGGAAGAGGGACAGAGGGAAAGGGGGCGGAGGGAGATGGGGTGGGGGGGAAAGTGGAGGAAGGTGTGAGGTGTGGATAGGGGGAGGAGAGAGGGGTGGGGGAGAGTAGATGGGGGGGAGAGGAGAAGGGGGAGGAGATGGAAGGGGGTGAGAGGAAGAAAGACTGGATAGACTCGGCTTGTACTCGCTAGAATTTAGAAGATTGAGGGGGGGATCTTATAGAAACGTACAACATTCTTAAGGGGCTGGACAGGCTAGATGCAGGAAGATTGTTCCCGATGTTGGGGAAGTCCAGAACAAGGGGTCGCACACACAGTTTAAGGATAAGGGGGAAATCGAGATGAGAAAGACATTTTTTTTTCACACACAGAGAGTGGTGAATCTGTGGAATTCTCTGCCACAGAAGGTAGTTAATGCCACACAGTTCATTGGCTATATTTAAGAGGGAGTTAGATGTGGCCTTTGTGGCTAAAGGGATCAGGGGATATGGAGAGAAGGC